>JACM01016391.1:0-29729 GCA_000787095.1 Periophthalmodon schlosseri
ATACTGTAAAAGCAGCTCTTGAGGTCATATTAAGTCCACTGTGTACTATCTGTTTCTAGTTATGAAGCATTTTATTGCCCGATAATCAGGAGTGCATTGTTAGCATGATATTTGTTGTTAGCATTATTGTTACTGCAACACTCTGCTCTGGCCTCTGAAAGTTGTGAAAAGTGTTTATAAACTTGTGGTTAGTAATTAGAATGCTCGGAATGCATAAGGTAAGTGAAGAATAACTTTGGACCACTGCAAGCATTTAAAATGAAGTGGTAGTAGTAGTAATTTTTCAAGTTTTTAAGACCGTAAAAAAAAAACAAAAAAAAACTTTTACAGTCTAACAGAAAAAAAGATTGTCAAAATATCTTCATATTATTGTTATTGCAATACTTAAAAAATTTATATCTGTTTACTTTTTTGTCATTACCACCCACCTCTAGACCGAAGTTCTGTGTGGAATTTTTATATAACGATTTTCAGAGTTGTAAGACGCAGATAACATAAGTTGCTGAAGTTGGAGGAGGAAGTCTTTGAGATTATCAAAAAGTTTTTTGATTATGTTTTCGTCAATATAAAACTCACACATGGGGCTCCTTGGTGGTGGCCTGTAGCGCATAAACAGAGCAACTCATCTTAGATTTGAGAGTTGGTAAGATTGCTTCTCTCCTTCATTCTGACATCAAATTCACAGTATTTTGTCTTCAAAGAGTGGACATTTTAAGTTTTCTCTTGATAAAAACATGACTTGACTGAAGCTGATGTTTGATTATGTTTAACAGAACTGAAGTGTGCCATTTTTAGGGATGGGCCGATATGGATTTGTTTGAACCGATATCAGATATTTGGCTTGCTGCTGTGGTTGATAACTGATCTTTGCCAATTCTGATATTTCGCTTTTAAAATCCATAGCAAGGACCACAAAATTATCTTAACATTTCACTTTTGTAAAAATAATAGCAAAATGTATGTATCTATAAAATAAAATTGTTACAGGTTTGTGTAAACATACAGCCATACTTCCGTTCCATACAGCCGCTCTTCTATTTCCATTTTTACTCAGGAGTCAAATCTGATGCACTGAGGACAAACTGGGAATGACAAATGGGCACACAGAGAATGGGACGGTATCGAATATCGATATCGGCCGATATAATTTTGACTGATACGATATCGACCAAAAAACAGCAATACTGGAACCGATACATCACCCACTCCTAGTAATTTTACACTGTGAAATTGCTGCCACTACTGTTTACTGCCGTTGTGCCATTGGACATGACACACCACTCACCATTCCTCCACTGTCCCCGTTAAAGGCCCTTGAGCTAGATTACCAAGGTGAAGCAATACATTTATGTCCGAAGTAAATGGTGTACTTTTAGAACAGAAGGTGTTACTGTGGTACTAAAATTTTGAACTCTATTTCAATACTAAGGATAAGGATCAATACCCGATAGCATTTTCGATACCACAATATTAAAATGCTCTTTTTTTAGACAATAGACTTTAAAAAACTATGAGGCCTTCTACTAGTTTTAGAAAATCTCAAAACCATTCTAAAACTGTTGGGGGAATATCAAATTTTGTCATCTTTGCAAGGCTTCGATTGATCATTTGATTACCAGAGCCTTCAAATAACTCTACAACTTTCCTCAATATTTTTCCTCTATACATTTCAATAAGTTATTTCCTCCCAAAGTAGCTTTTCCTTCTGTTCCGTTTCCAAATGTGTAAATGACTTTTTGTTGTGCCCACAGGTTGGCTCACGCAGAGGAACTTCTAACAAATGAATATGCTTGGAGCAAACACAGAGAGCCCAGTGGAGTTGACTTTTGCCGCGCTTTGTCAGATGAAGGCTTCCTAATCACTCTGGGCCTACTCTGAGGTCATGTGATAATTATTTAATCTTTCTGTAGCACACTCTCGCAGTCTGTGTTTCCAATTGTTTGCGAGCGTAATGGGGGGTCATGACTTAAATCATATTCTTTTCACCACATGATCTTTGTGTTTTGTATGCAGTCTCCAGTGTTAGGACCCCTGCCTCGAGAGTCTGACAAGTTCCATTCAAATGAACAAAAGGCCTGAATGCTGCTCTAATTGGCACCGCATCACATTGTCCTTGTAGCGGTTGGCTTCCCTCTGGAAACTGCTGGTCAAGTTTAGCTCTATTGCTGAACAGAGGCGTATATTCAAAGTATGCACCACATGGAGTTGTAGTAGTCTTTCAAAAGTAACAGAGACAACTGAAGTGTAGTTTTTGTATTTTTTTTTTCTATTCTACCCCTGGGATATAGATTCAGTGTTGTATGTGTGGATTTGATAAACAGTTTGAGGTGTTAACAGTGATTTATAAAGTGCTCAAGGCAAGTCACATAATCAGACTTGCAATTCTCACTCAAGATAAGAATACGTACTTTGACAGATGTTTGGGTTTGTGACGCTCGTTTGAGAACAGATGAAAAAGGCCCAATTTAAGTAGTAGTTGTTCAAATCACAGGACGGCCCAGTCACAGCTGCTTATTTGTACCATGTGTCTCTCAAATGGAGAAGACATTGACTATCTTGAATATTCTTGTTGCAAGTACAGAGTAGTGGCCGGATTTAGGGGGTAGATGAAAACAGGATTTTTGAGCATTAAAGCCTCAATTAAAGGAGCACTTCCTGTATTACCACATGACATCACAAGGTGGAACAGAGTGTTTTCTGTTTGAAAGAAGAACTCAGCCTAAATATGCATGTTTGTGTGTTAAACATGTTTGAATGAAATAAAACACAACTCCAGGTATATTTGTGACGAGGAAGTAACATTATAACAGATAATAGATCAGAGAATAGTGTAATATGGGAACTTTAAGGGTAGTAGAAATACGGAACTCTTCGTTATCCAACACACAACGCACTTCAAATTGAATAAAATACCATATCATGAGATAAAGTCATTTACACCCAGTTCCCCTAGTGTCTCTCCGTCTCTATTCTGTCCACTGCAGTGAAAAAACTCAAGACAAATATAAGCCAATCCGGAGTGCTTTGGCGGCTGCATTTTACACTGCGCTCTGTGGGGATTTGGGCCGGTGACTGCTTCTCACATCGTGTATTATTCATCATGGTGCAGCGACCGCATCAGGGCCGTACTCAGCTCAACCACAAGCCACAACACAGCTCCCGTTGTTTATCTCATTAGGATCATTATTATGCCATTTTTCAAGGCCTGACTTTGGAGATGTAATGTCCCAGGGCTTTCCGAAATGTTGTTGCGGAACACACTTGCACTCGGCTAAAATTGAGTTTTCTCTGAGTGGATGTGTTTGTTTTGTAAATGACATTCAGATAACTGCAAGTAATTCTGCAACACTGGCATACATTACAGTTTGCAATAATATAAAGGTTTAGGGCTATGATCCAAACATGAGACAAAACTATCTGTCATTTAATAACGGTGCGACATATTTAGTTCTATTTTATATCGCTGATTGCTAGTCCAATGAGGTTCATCTGGTCCTCCATTAATTTATTTCAATAGATTATTTTTCCAGAACAAGGTTTAGTTTGTTTTCATACCTGACAGTTTCGTCTGCTCACTAGGTGTAGTTCCTCAGAGTGGTCACGTGATGTTACTGTGACGTGTCCGGTCAGCTGATTTAAACAGGTTTTGGCTCTGTCTTCTTACCAGTAGAGGCAGGACGACAGCACCATCTGCAATCCGACTTCTTCAGGACAGTATTCCAGGTGTGTGAAAGTAAAAAGGCCCCCAGGCCCCCTCTCCCGGTTTATAGTCCCATGGGCATGTTTCCGTATTTCAGTTGCCTCCTTAATCCAGCAGCGATGTTTGTTGTCCTCTGTCCCAGTGATGTTTGCTCCAGTCCATAATGTGGACCTGTTTGAGTTGCTTCTGTTCTGCTTTGTGTTTTGTTGATTGAGTGCATGCCTTCAATGTTTTCCTCTCACACTCTGTCCTATGGTCCTTTTTTGTGTACTCAAAGCCCTCCCTGTTTCCCCGATGTATGTTTTATTGCAAGACATGCAGGGTAATTTGTATATGACGTTACATTTGGGCTCCAGTTCTATTTTACATTTTGGGTGGTTTGCTTGGTTGTTGCTTAAAGAAGACATACTACGCTTTTTTCAGGTGTTTACATTAAAACTATATCGTTATGACCATTATTTTGTTGCAGATTGTAATATTGATCTTAAATGGCTTAATAATAGATACAGATCCATTGACTTCATGATCAAAACTGACATTTCACTATTCACCTTGTTCCAGAAGTTGCCGTGGGCGCCGCCATCAGCAAATAAGTTGTATAGGGACTACAGAGCCGTTTTAAAGCCTCCCAGAGAATCGGTGCAGTGTTGACTTGTTGGTCACATGAACATTGAACATTTTACACAAATCAAACTACTTTATATCAGATTTTAACAGAAAAACTTTTCTCAAATTCTCCATTGAAATGAATGGGATTCTCTCTTAACTGGAAGTGCCACTACAAAGAAAGTGTGGTTTAGTAGCATTTAGAGGCAAAAATGGGTCGGGCGGAATAAGGTAAATGTGGTAAGACAGCTGTTGAGGCCTGTGCTGCAGGTGCGCTTACCTGGTGTCCTGTGGCGCGGGCTGGTGGACTTTATAAGCACTCCCTTTCTCGTTGCTTCCTCTTTGGCCACACGCATTTCCGGGTCCCTGTGTAGGCAGCTCTGTACTCCATGCCCAGGTAAAGTTCTAATCCTTTACTCTTTATTTATGAAAATATCCAAATTCCTTAATCATCGCTCCTTGGTACAGGTAATGAATACCCACCACTCCTGTCCATTCACAAAATTGTCCAAATTCTCATAAAGTCCATGTTCATGTAGCTTCTTGGCCTAAACATTGCACCTTGAGCCAAGTGCGCGTCACTATGTGCCTTCATCATCTACGCACAGTGGGGCGCTTTCATCAATAGAAAAAGGTAACTGCATCCCAAATGTAATTTCAACTCCAAGCATGGTCCTCTAACTAGTGTGGTTGTATAGTTGGCATTGTGCCAAGGATGACACGAGTCATCTTACGTCTCATCGTTTCAAACTCCAGAAAGTGAGCTGTGTAAAGCGGACTCCCAGCCATCAAACCTGGGATCATGTGCTCCCCCTATTCCATCAGCGGTAAGTGTGCCTTCTTAGTTGGGTTAAGTTCCATTGCACTTTAGAACTAATGATAACTCCACATTCATCTTTTTAGGTGTCATCAGTGGCCTTGTTTTGTTTTTGCTTCGCCTCTGCTGTATTGCTTCGCTCTTTGCCTTACTTTGTTTTGTTTCGCCCTTAGTTTTGCCTTGTTTTGTGTTGCTTCACCTTTTGTTTTGTTTTGCCTTGTTTTGCTCAATTTACTGTTTCATTTGATTTACGGTGAGATTGCCTTCTTTTAGTGGCGATCTCTAAAAACTAATAATAAGGTTTCATTACTGTTTTTAGTAAAAAAAAACAAACCTACATATATGAGGAGTCTGAAGTGTCTGAATAATAAGTGGACAGTGGGTGGAGATAGGGGGGTAGGTGAAAACAGACATTTTCTGAGCAAACCGTCGCTGTCATAAAGTTAATGGCTCATGAAAGTTGATGTATTTTTCAAAATATGCCCCCTCTAACATAGCCAATATAACATTTTAGCCAAACAAATAGAGATAACTTTGACATGGTTCCGTGTTGAGTTGTGGAGTAGACTGTAGGATATACCATAGTGTTAGACCTTAATGACTTTTTGCACAAGTTTCTCTGATGGCTTCGTAATGACTCCATCTACATTTTATATAGATCTTGTTTCCAACCCATCTACCCATCTGACCAATGCATACTGCCATTGTGCCTTTAGGCAAGACACTTTATCCACCTCGCTTATGTACGAGTGTGCTGTGTAAGTGAGTGATTGGAGGTTGTCGCTGTTCTGTCAGCGGCTGTAGCGTTGAGTGTCTTACAAAGCTCTATATAAATCCAAGTATTTTTTAGAGGTCAATGAAATAACAAATTTTATATGGATATACTTAGATGAATGCTTTATGAATACATTTGACTTTGAAAACATACTCAACCTACTTTTTTGGACAGTTGGAGGACATTCATACAAACATCACATTACATCAGCGAAGTAGAATTTCAAAATTAGAATGACACCAAAAGTCACCGCTATTAAAAGTAATATTCATCTCTGGCTCATAAAAGAAACGCTCCCTTTTAAACCTTAATAACGTACCTGTCAGCGCGTGTCCTGGAGAGAGATAAGTACAGTCTTAGTGTCACAGAGGAGGTGACAGGAGCAGACGGGGAGCAGTGCCATACAGCATTAAGACTAAGGGCTGACGAAAGAGCTCTTCCAAACTATTGTGAATTGATGGGGCAGCTAATGCAAAGCAGCGCGACAGGCCCGTGTGTCATCTGTAATTAGCCGTGGAGTGGCGTGGAGCTGAACTATGGCGACTGGAGAGTTTGACAGAAGGAAATATGATGTCACCGTAACCAGGGTAGTTTTATATCACCAGTTTGTATCTTTTTTAAGTGAGCTTGTGTTAGATGTTTTGGAAATGAGGACACAAAAGAGTTTATAAATTGGTACCAAATTTGAATAACCACACCTTAATTAGCTTAAATAAAGTATGAACAAAAACTTAATTCATAATGAACAAATAGTTTATTAAGAATGATTCAGGCTTAGTAATTACTTAATTAAGGGCAGACGGTATTACTTAAGTAGTAACTAAGCCTGAATTATTCTCAATAAAATACTTCTTCGTTATGAATTAAGTCTTTGATTTTCCATAATACCCCCTCTTTAATAAAGCACAAGCAATTTTTTTTTAGCTTTCTACTATGCTATAATGTTGTTCCCTCATCAAAAACATCCCTGAAGAGGTTTTAGATGTCATCCATGCATGTTTGAGTATTTTAACGATCTCTCCAGGGTCCTATTCAAACCCTCCTTACAGTTAGCAGTAAAGATTCTGTCAATGCTCAGCCCACAAGCCTACGTCACCCATGCTCCCACACGACAGTTCTCCATAAATATACAGAAGCATGATACAACAACTTGACAAACCTGATACAATGTGCTGTAGTTTAGCTGAATGCGCGCTGATGGTGTTGTGGTAGTGCTCTGAAGGAGGAGTGAGGAAGGGAATGTCAAAAGTGAAAGTGAAACTTATAAACATGTTGATACGTTGTTTGTGGCGAATATAGAATATTCAAGACAATATAAACATGGTGATCTAAATATGGTATGTTTCACCAATTAATACCCCATAGAAGTAAATTACCCCCTCTTTAATTAAGGGGCCAGGAATTAGGGTATTAATTAAGTAGTAACTAAGCCTGAATCATTCTCAATAAGCGGCTTCTTCGTTATTATTTAAGTCTTTGTTCATACTTTATTATGATGGTATATACAATTCTTCTGCAGTAGAACTCCATCGTCATGCCTCTTCTGCTTAACTCTCGAGCTACTTCAATTTATTCTATAACAGTTATTATATATAAATTGTTTCCCATAAATGTATTACCGTTGCTTCAGTTCAGACTTCCTGCCTCACAATGGTAACTCAGCCACAAAGCCTTGCTGTTTTTGATATAACCTGTTGACTGTAACAAGGTTAGGGTGAGATAAGGTATAGTATACAATTTTGTCCCTGTAAGGAAAATTCTTCTCCACATTTGACCCATCCTGTAATGCCACTGACTGGAACAACTGATCAGGAGCAGTGGGCGATAAATGTGCACCACCTGGGGACCCACATCCAGATCTGGAGCTAGATTTTAGGGATGGTCCAGTGTGTTTTGTTTTTTGTTTTTTTTAAATTATCGTTGATAATCAATATTTGCCAATATCCATATTAATATGATTAATATTAATATTAACATACATAGACCCACAATTTTATGTTGAGTTATTGTGTTAAAGTTCACAAATTGCCTTTTTCACAAAATCCATTCATCTGGGATATGACACAACTGACATGATTGTGTTAACATACAGCCATAGTTTTAGCCATTTCCTCCATTTCCATTTTTAGCCATCAGTCTGTTCAAAATGACACCAGTCAGAAAAAAATATCGGGCTCAATACCAATACCGACATTAGAACTGTTATATTACCCATTCGTACTAGGTTTGGAGGATTCGGCTTTAGGTTGATAGTGGGAGTTGGAGTACCCAAAGAAATCTAAAAAACTTTTCAAAACCTTTTATGAGTACAATAAATAGGTTAAAGAATAAGTCGGTAGGACGTACATTAAAGCTACAGGTTGAACATTGAGAACTGTAGACCAGTTGATGCATTCAAAGAAGAGGAACATGTGTGAACGTTCGACATGACCAAATGGTAATGGTATGGCTCGTATAATTTGGTTTACCTTTATTCCAAAGAAAACAAAGTACATATTCATGTATAAGCTTCAAAAATATTTTCCTATCACCTATTTTTCATTCTAAAACATTGCATATTCCTGCAAGTAGGCGCCGAATCCTTCAGAATGCATTCAAATTCAGCGTGAAGTGGGCGTCAAGTGTCACATACTGTTTGATGAGTTCCCACCAGCTTCATCTACATATATATTTGACTTGGCTCTCAGTGGACACTCAATATCCCGGCTGGCTATATTCACACAGTTCCTCCTCATTTGTTTACTCTGTCACTTCGGCCTATAGGATTTCCATATATAAAGCTGACAGGGTGAGCGCCACCGTAATTAAAACCAAACAACTACCGGCCACTTTCACTTTGGTGTTGTTTGCCATTCTATTGGTGTCAGAAAGGGAAGCTGTAATAAATAGGATTCTAGCTTTTGATATCTGATGTGTGGTGACAGCCTGATAATGCAACAGTCGCCTCCTTCTAGTATTTGGTATAAGTGGGTTCATTCAACTTCTGTGTAATACTGTTAGGAGTTGTGTGTACCTGAAGGAGTATATCGTTGGTGCTGTTGCCTCACAACAGAATGCTCCCAGGTTCGACTCCCAGACCCAAGACTGAATGGGAGTTCTTGTGTTGTTTTTATGAAGTCCTGAAACAATAAGGGTAGATGTGTAGCTGGTTGCCAAAGCAGCATTCAGGGATAATACTACAATATCAAAAATAATACAATAAAATAGTTATTACAGAGACAAGGTACTTTGAATATTGTTTAGTATATTGTCTGGTTTTATTGTTTTGCATGGCAGTTAATATTACCCCATTTCATTTGCCTGACCAGCCAGTCCCTTCTACATTCTGATCAAATCCAGGAGGGTCTGGAACTGGACAATAGAAGGTGAAAATCCTCCATCCTAACTTGAAATGGTCCACCCACAGTTGTTAATTTGTATCATGTGTTTCTCAAATGCAGAAGACGTCTCCTCTCAAAAATCCTTGTTTTTTTTTTTCCTTTTTGACATCTAAGCAGCTATGTTTGTTTTTGACACAGACAATGCGTCTCTCTGATTCATTAATCCACCTGTCAATCACATCCTCTGAAATCGAGGAGACAGGATACAGCTCCAGATCCACTCGTCTTTGTAAAGTTTTGTCAAGGCGTGTGGTTCTGGCTGGGCACGTAAACATTTCAACATTCAAAATTACTGTATTAGAATTATGTCCCATCCCCAGAAATTAATTTATTTAAAAACAAAATTTGAACAAACCTGTTACTGAAAGACTTGAATCCACAAAGACAGTTGGAGATGTCATCGTGTATTTGCTGATGGCTCATTGGCTGTGAGTCATAGATGTAAGACTTAGTTTTTGAAAACACACAGTCCATGTTGTTGTTGCAGTTCTTTGTATGTGTCAGTGTGAGTAAGTGTTTTTTTATGAGAACAGGACAGGAGGCTCGCACATGTTACAGTGTCCGTCTCACCTCCCTGTTAACACAAGCAACAAACTTGCTTCCAACATTTACTTTTTCTATTGGCATGCAACCCTTTATAACCTTCTGGTTATTTGGAACTCTTTCCAAGTAGTTTCTTTATGTTCATCCTGGTGAATCTAAATGCTGTTCCACAAGATCAGTCATATACATACAGTAATAGTCAGAAGTGTAAACGTTTACTCAAGTACTGTATTTTTCAGACACCTTTTACACCGACTGGAGTAATAACAGCAAAACAGCACTCTTACTTGAGTAAAGTTTTGGTTATATTCTTCAAACTGTGAGTAAGTCTTCTGAACCAACTCACTCTGAGGACTTCAGGGACTGGCCTCCTGCTGGTGCCCAGAGCCAGGAGGAAACATGGGGAATCAACGCTTAAAACCTGGAACAGTCTTCCTGAAGATGTGAGACAGGCCTCTACTTTGACAATGTTTAAATCCAGGCTCAAAATGGTTCTGTTTAGCTGTGCATATGACTGAAAGGTTTTTATTATGCATTCTTCTCTTTTATTGTTAATTTTGAGATGAAAAACCTGCCTTGCCTTGCCTTACAAGTGACAATAGCTTTATGTTGACGATATGAATAGGCCTGTCTTCATAATTACTATATTGAGTTATCGTTTAATATATGAAAGCTGGAACAATACTTTTTAGGGGTCAGTATTTATCATGGGGATTTTTCTTTGTGCTAGTGTGGAACTTTTTGTTATTTTTCTGTGCTATAATAAGACTTGAGCTGTAGAGGGTTGAATAAAAAACTTCAGCGACTCATTGTATGAACAAACTAAGTACTAAAGTGTTTCATTGTGATATTTATTTATTGTAGTTTGTGTTTTTTTTTTTTTTTTTTAACCAAATCATACATTTAGACATACATTTTTTGGGGATAATTTTACTAGGGTAATCGTGTCAGTTGCGTAAATTTGTTTCTTCAGCAATATATATCAAACTTCAAAATTTGTAATCGCAACAGGCCTAGATATGAAATTATTTGAACATTTGTGTTTCTTGCACTGCTCTTTCAGATATTATATACTTTTTTCTAACTGTGTCTATCATTTCAAAATACCTGATTTTGCTCATTATTTGATGTTTTCTCCTTCCAATTAACTACTTATATGAGCTGTTACGTCCACAGTTACTCTTACAGTTACTCTTTCTGGAGTAATTCATTCAATTGAAGTATTAATTTGAAGTAACAGTACCTGCTTATACAACTGTAGCTACTCTTGTAAAAGTTAGCAAAAGACAAAAACAACCCGAAAGCTATGAAATGAAAATACTGTAAGAAGTATATGATCCAAAAGTTCAATATCATGTTTGATTGCCTTGTTGGGAGAGAACAGTTTGCACTAATGTTACTCTGGTGCTTTGCTAAGCTGTTTATGGCAGACAAGAGCTTTATGAACTCTTGTGTTGATTTACTGTAATAGTCTTTGCTCCACACTGCACATTGCCCTGTTTTGATTTAACTTCTTTTGCACTGCTAAATCTATACTTGAAAAGCCATATTTATAACTTATGACTAATTTATCCTGTTGTTGTCGCTGTTGAAGATGTACTATGCTGAGTTATCATGTTACAACAAATATGTTCTGCTGTTCAGAGGTGTGCTGAAGACTTTGAACTTGGGTATTATATGAACAACACCAAATATGACAAACAGGGGCAGTGCCGGGGGGGCTTGAGGGTGGTATTCTCACATACCACCACTAGATGCTATCTACGTTACTACAGTCTATTAGTGTGCCACCTTTGGTCTGACAGAAGAAGACTAGAGAACAAGTATAACATCTGCCATCTACAGGTAACAAAAAAAACAAAACAAAAATCAAATAAACGTGCAGATGGTAGCTTTAAGGTATCTAAAATTCCATCATGCAAGCCAAATTACCTGGCAAACTTGCAAATTGTTTTGTGGAGTTGAACATAGCATTATTTAATTGTACTGTTTTTATTTGTTGATTTTATTAGCCCAATTTATGAGCTCCATTTATTAGCTCCATTTGTCCAGAATATAATTTTTGCTGACTCTTAGAGCTAAATGTACATTGCTATTGTGTGCAGCACATTGGAAACTCGCTTATTAAATGTGCTATATAAAAAAGATGGATTGGAGTTGGACCATTTCCTTATTACCTAATTACCTTATCTTATATCTGAAAAATCTATTTTAAAGTTCAAAGAAATAATAGAGCCAATATTTAGGGACATGTCATGTGGCCCTGCTGAGAACAGCTTTAGTCCAACTAAGTGATCAGTTGGTTGACAGAACTATGCTTTCCCTGTAAAACTAGTGTCCCACATAAATCTGCCAGTGATACTAGACAGGTTTACTGCTGTTGACCAAGCAGAGGTAACTTCACCCTTTATGGCCTCAAAAACGTCAATTTGTATGTTAGACCCTATTCCAAGCAGACTCCTCAAAGAAATCCTCCTTCTGCTTATAGCTCCTATCCTTAATATAATAAGTACCTCATTACAAAATGGCTATGTCCCCCAGTCCTTCAAATATGCAGTGATTAAACCACTTCTGAAAATCCCAATCTTGAACCTGCTCTATTAGCCAACTATAGACCCATCTCTAATTTTCCCTTTGTCTCAAAAATCCTTGAAAGAGTTGTAGTGAAACAGCTTTGTTGCAACCTGCAGGCTGATAATTAATTGGAAGTTTTTCAACCAGGATTCAGAGCTCAGCACAGAAACCGCACCACAATGGACAATGGACATGACAATGGACTGGTTTTAGTCCCTGGTTCTGTAGGACCTTAAAGTAACGTTTGACACCATCGACCGCAACATTCTACTGCAGAGGTTAGACTGTGACATAGGTGTCAGAGGGGCAGCCCTCAGCTGTTTTAAATCCTATTTGTCGGATAGGTACCAGTTTCTTAATATAAACCAGAGATCCTCACC
Organism: Periophthalmodon schlosseri; assembly: GCA_000787095.1. Taxonomy (NCBI): domain Eukaryota; kingdom Metazoa; phylum Chordata; class Actinopteri; order Gobiiformes; family Gobiidae; genus Periophthalmodon; species Periophthalmodon schlosseri. Next base: position 12,776 of record JACM01016391.1, read on the forward strand.
GTCTTCTAAGGTAGCCTACAGTGTGCCGCAGGGTTCTGTACTTGGTCCAACCCTGTTCACACTTCATATGCTGCCGTTAGGTATTATCATCAGAAAACATGGCATTAATTTCCACTGCTAAGGACACACATCTGTACTTATCAATGGCCTGCGTGAAAGACATAAAAACCTGGATGAAACCTATCTGCAAGATACTATAGTACCATATCATCCAAACAGAGCACTCCGCTCTCAAAATTCTGGAATACTGGTGGTTCCTAGAGTGTCTCAAAGCACAGTAGGAGGGAGAGTGTTCAGTTACCAAGCTCCTGTGTTATGGAATCAACTCCCTGCCAATGTTAAAGGCCCCCACAGTCTCTATATTTAAGACCAGGCTTAAAACGTTCTTTGAATTAGCTTATGGCCAGGCCAGTTAGGAGCAGAAATAAAACCCAGTTGCCTAAGTTGCCTTAGGAGCAACTATGCTGGAGCAAATATATTAACCTGAGCATCCTCTGTTGCCTCCTACTTTCCCTGTCAACAACATTTACTATTTACTTCACCTGTAGTCTGTTCAATGCTATTCTCAAGTTGTTCCCTATCCCACTGGCATCACGCCCATGACTGGACCATAGATGTCCCTCCTATATCTCGATTCTGATCTGTGGACCCGGATCCTCCTCTTCCCTCACCTGGCTGGATGATCCCTGCCCTATCCTGGATGAGCCCCCCTCTGTCCCTTAGCCTTGAGTGCAGTGTGTGTTAGTCCTGGACACATCTGCAGCCTGCCCGTCCATGGGAGTGGATCTCTTTAGATCTCTTCTTCTTGAGGTTTCTCTTTTTCTCACTGTTTTGTTTTTTTTTCCTTGCCGAGAAGGAGGGTCTAAGGACAAGGGATGCTCTGAGACTGTTCTTCATTTGCTTGTTTTCTAATGGATGTTGGTTAATTTGCTTGTCTGTTATTGACCAATGTCTGTTTTACTTCTAACTTTCTGTTGGTTAAATCAAGGATCCTGTTAAGCCCTAAGAGGCAACTGCTGTTGTGATTTTGGGCTTCACAGAATTAAAGTCAATTGAATTTTATAGTTGAGTCATATTGGCATACATCACAAGCAATGTTTAAAATGTTGCCCCTTCCTAGCTACTTTGGGCATTGGATTCTGTTCTGTGGCAGACATGTACATCCTGGTGATATAATTGTACTGTGACACATTTGTTTGTCTTCAAAGCAATGTTTGACTTGTATGAGAAAAACCTTTGCTCAGAATTGTAGACCATGCACATCCTGAAGCAACAACAAATTGATAGTTTTCCTTAGTAATTGTCCAATCATTTTTCCCGAAACACCACTTGGCTTTGCACCATATGTTTTAACCATGACCCAGGCTGTAGAAGACTGTTGTTGGTTGGTAGTAGCTTGATATTTATGCTCAATTGTATGCTTGGTCTCTTGGGTTTGAGCTGTTCATTTTGAGGCTATATTCACAGTTTGTCTGTGAAAACCACTGCTTGTTAAAATGGTAAACAGGATGGGACTCTCAAGCAGCACTGTGTTTACTTGAACCTGAAACTTCCCCCTGAACTTTCCCTGGATTTGCCCAAAACATTGTCAAAGATTCATACAAGCCCTGGAGTTATACTATCATTCATTTTTGCTGTACTGTCATAACATAATTTGTAGTTTTGGATTTAGGTAAATATTCATTGTTTTTCTGGTTTGGATTGTGACAAATAATAGAACTAATGTTAAAAATACAGTTAAAAAGATGTTTTACTATTTTAAAGGAGCGCTATGTAACTTTTCTGGTGAGAGTACATAACCTGCTTTTCTCCATGGAGATGTTATAGTTGTGAAATGTTCCACATATGTTTAACCAATTGTTTATATAAAGAGTTTTTCTCATTCAAAATATATAATATTTTGTTCTGAATTGTTAATCGCTATGGACATTTTTCATCATTCTGAAACCCATGGCTACTTTCTTACATTTATTCAGTTACTGGTGTTTTATTGCTAAAAAAAAACACCTTGAAAAACATGCTTTCGTACTATAAGCAGGGTGACACAGATTTGACCTGTAATGTGGCTATGTCGTGTCATTCGCTGTATCCATGGAGATAATTTTATTGCTGTTTTGGTGACGAACCATCCAACAGAAAAGTTACTTGGTGCACCTTTAATGAATTCCTTTAAAAATCAACACATCTTAAGAGGTAGCAACACAAATAGTGTGTTATGATCTTGAGACATAATTGCTTTCTTCCAAACTGGATGCGTGCATATAATATACCTTGTAAAACATTAAAAGGTTTATGCCTGAACAACTTATAGTAATAGTTAAGGTTTCAAATTATGGAACTTGCAAAAACAATAAGTCCATTTGTTACAAGTCCATTGACATTTACATGCTTTTACATCTTATTATTATTGTATATATGCAGTAATGGTAATGGAAGATGCAAAGCTTTTCAGACCATCAAAACCTATGGATATTGTTAGGATAATAGTTTTTATGTGTAATATAGGGTTAATAAAAACAGAATCTACTTTCAAAATAATACTCATTTCTAAAAGTGAATCAAATAGCCCTTAAAAGCACACTAACAAATGCTTTCTAACACCCAAGTATTCTCCAGAAAGTCCCATTTTTTTTATCTCTCCACTTTCGCCTCTTGTAACTAATTGCAGTGCGCTAGCAATGAAGTTGCAATTAAATGAGCAAAAGGCTGAGGGTCGGAGATAATGTGAATTTATTCCTCTTACTAAACTCGAAAGAATAAAAAGGTTAGCTGTGGTCCAATATCATGAAATAAAGAGCGAACTGTGCGGGTCTGCGGAGGGGAGAGCACAATGACACAAAGCTCTGAAAGTGATCCGCTCTAGTGATCTACTACTAATGCCCCTAGATTGTCCAGCCTGCACTAAAACATGAGGAGGCACACAGCGTCCTCTGCAAAGGGCTGACATCCGTTCTGTGGCAAAAACTTTGTGAAAAAAAGAAAAAACCAGTGATAAAACGAGATTATTTCAAGAGAATCATTACTACAGCAGACCAGGATTTATCTTAGATATGCACTTATATTGTTTGATCAATTAAAGGAGATGATGAGTGAAAATCTTGACAACTTGTGGTGAAATTCTTTATAATGGGCAGTTTCAATGCATTTTAATACAAAGCTCATTGGTATTGTCCATCCATCCATCCATCTTATCCCGCTTATCTGGGGTCGGGTCGCGGGGGCAGCAGTCTAAGCAGGGACTCCCAGACTTCCCTCACCTCAGCTCCCACATCCTCCAGCTCCTCTGTTGGGACCCCAAGGCCTTCCCAGGCCAGCCGAGAGACATAGTTCCTCCAGCGTGTCCTGGGTCTTCCCCGGGGCCTCCTCCCTGTGGGCGTGCCTGGAACACCTCCCTAGGGAGGCATCCAGGTTGCATCCTGAACAGATGCCCGAGCCATCTCAGCTGGCTCCTCTTGACATGGAGGAGCAGCGGCTGTACGCCGAGCTCCTCCCGTGTGACCAAGCTCCTCACCCTACCTCTAAAGGAGCGCCCAGCCACCCTGCGGAGGAAACTCATTTTGGCTGCTTGTATCCTCGATCTTGTCCTTTCGGTCATTACCTAAAGTTCCTGACCATAGGTGAGGGTAGGAACGTAGATTAACCGGTAAATCAAGAGCTTTGCCTTTCGACTTAGCTCCTTCTTTACCACTCCTGTCAATCTCATGCTCCATCCTTCCCTCGTGAACAAGGCCTCCAGATACTTGAACTCCTCCACTTGAGGCAATGGCTCACCACCCACCCGGAGAGGGCAAGCCACCTTTTTCCGGTCGAGAACCATGGCCTCAGATTTGGAGGAGCTGATTCTTGTCCCAGCCGCTTCACACTTGGCTGCAAACCGCCCCAGTGCACATTACAGGTCCTGACTCGATGAAGCCATCAGGACAACATCATCTGCAAACAGCAGAGATGAGATCCTGCAGTCCCCGAACTGGACCCCCCTCCTGCCCCAGAAATTCTGTCCATAAATACAATGAACAGAACTGGTGACAAAGGGCAGCCCTGGTGGAGTCCAACATGCACTGGGAACAGGTCTGACTTACTGCCGACAATGCAAACACAGCTCCTGCTCCGGTCATACAGGGACCGGACAGCCCTTAGCAAAGGGCCCTGGACCCCATATTCTCAGAGCACCCCCAAAGGACACCAGAAGGGACACGGTCGAATGCCTTCTCCAGATCCACAAAACACATGTGGACTGGTTGGGCAAACTCCCATGAATCCTGAAGGACCCGATGGAGAGTATAGAGCTGGTCCAGTGTTCCGTGACCGAGATGAAAACCACACTGCTCCTCCTGAATCCGAGGTTTGACTATAGATCGGATTCTCCTCTCCAGTACTCTGAAATAGGCCTTACCAGGAGGCTGAGGAGTGTGATTCCCCTGTAGTTGGAACACACACCCCAGTTCCTCTTTTTAAACAGAGGGACCACCACCCCAGTCTGCCAGTCCAGCGGTACTGTTCCCAACCACCATGCACCAGAGGCGTGTCAGCCAAGACAGCCCCACAACATCCAGAGACTTAAGATACTTGGGACTGATCTCATCCACCCCTGGAGCCTTGCCACTGAGGAGCTTGCCAACCACCTCAGTGACGGGTGATGGATGAGTCCGCCTTTCAGTCCTCAGTCTCTGCTTCCTCCATGGAAGACGTGATGATGGGACTGAGGAGGTCCTCAAAGTATTCCTTCCACCGGCCGACAACATTCCCAGTCAAGATCAGCAGTTCTCCACCCGCATTGTAAACAGTGTTGGTGAAGCACTGCTTCCCCCTCCTGAGGCGTAGAACGGTTTGCCAGAATCTCTTTGAGGCTGACTGATAGTCAAATCACTGCATTTTAAACGCATTTTGTAGAATGAGAACCGTATGGAACCAACTGCCAACACAACTACGTTTGGTCTAATGAGACACATTGTTGGATGAGAACCATGTAGGAACAATGATGCGACTATTCCAGTTGTTTCTCTGTCATGGCTCAACATCAGAGTGAGAGAATGGAATAGGTGGTGTTGAGATGAGTGTTCTTGGCATAGATCCCATTGAGATTCAGAATTTCTTTGACAGGGGTATCCTCTTTGGCTTATGAGGAAACATAAAGCACAGGGAGAACATGCAAACATCAAACAATAAGCCCCAACTGGTCTGGGTATCAAACTCGGGACCTCTTTGTTACAAGGCAGAAGCATTAACTGCTGTTGCCACGCTTCCATTTGCTTTTTGTTCATACCGTCTACATCAACTTAAATATGAGGTAATCTGTTTTTCTGTTCAGTTGCCATGAGCCATGTCTGATCTGTATCTAACTGCACATAGTATCTGTAAACCATGAATATTAATATGGTTTTCTCCCCAAAATTTACCGAAGCCTATTGCAGTATAAATCATGGTATGCATCACAATATTGTTTCTGTCCTGGTAGTACTCCTGATTCTCCAAAAAATGAGTATGCTGTTGGATGAATATATACACATTCATAAATTTTAAATGCAGTCAAAACAATGCTTACTATATATATCTCATATGCTGCGGTGGTTTTCAGATCCTAAAATGTGATGATTTCATATTCCCAGAAGGGGGGAAAGCCGGTTTTCATTTTAATTACTGATTGAATCCCGTCTGTATTAAAATAATTCATATTACACTTCTATAGGGCTAATAATATGGCTCATTGCCTCAGGTTTGTGAAGTTATAGCGCATTGCTTTGTATCATGCTTTTTGTTGGAGCATGGATGATGTAGGCTTGTGGGCTGAGTCTTGGATTGGCTCATACCGCTAATCATAAGGAGGGTTTGAATAGTGCCCGAAAGAGATCGCAAGATTACTCAAACATGCATGGATGACATAAAACCTTCAGGCATGTTTTTAATGAGGGAACAACATTATAACATGGTAGAAAGCCCCAAAAAGGTCAATTTTGCAAAATACCCAGTCCTTAAATAATATTAGCCAATGAATGTTGTCAAGTAACCTGGAACCCAGCAATAAGAAAAGCCATCTAATGCATGGGATTGTAACTTGCACATTGGTTTATGTAGCCTATTTCCCAGTTTGGGACCATAGACTGTATAAAGAAGTGGAAGGGAGTGTAACGTCACCCATAGTGTTCAGCTCCAGTCAAATGAAGCTCACCAAGTATCACAGGAACCAAAGAGCCAATCTGGAGCAAGGCTGTTGAAAGTAACGCCCCTTCCCGGCCACACCAGGGAGCAGGTGCTTAGCAACGCTGTCAGTCAAACCTGTTTCTAATGCTAGCGGGAGCGCCCTCTGGGAAAGAAGGTGCCTGATTTGATATTAATGTTCATATCTTGCTTTACAGACACAATAGTGAAATAAAAATACCAGGATCATGTAGATATTAATGTTATATCTTGCTTTACAGACACAATAGTGAAATAAAAATACCAGGATCATGTAGAACGGGTTAATACGAACATTTTAAGATCAAAATAATGAGCCTGACAGCAGCAATTACGGAAAGAAGGACGACAGTTTTCAATAGAAAGTTAACTGGAGCCAGAGTCGATGGAGCTGGAAGTGTGCCCTTGCTCACTTCCTATTTGGATTGCAGCCGCTAGCAGGCTAGCTATGTCCATTTATATTTACAGTCAATGTTTGAGACTAGCACAATATATAATTTGAAGCATTTTGTAGCTACTCTCTCAATTATCATAAGAGTTTAATTCAAGTAAATTACACAAGACAGTGTTTTGACTCCAAATATCTATTTCAAATTTTAATAAAAACAAATAATTAACTTTCCAAATTCACATGCACATCACAATTATGCCAGTTTATGCAGACAAGCTGTAAAAACCTCACAGCCGAATGAGTCTGCTCCCTTCGGCTCATTTCTCCGGGTGACGAGCGCGAAGGGTGTCACAGATGTCAGCGCTGACTGTCACGCCCCAGGGAATTCTGGGAAACGAGACAGATTAACGCAAAAAAAGTGAAAAGTGCACCCTTTTTTTCATTCTGTGGGAGGGAGAATGAGAGATGTGAGCATAAGCCAAGTGTGGATGAAGGCGCGGCAAGAACAATCCATTCTTAAAAGTGCACTTGATGATGCATAGCCAAACAGGCTCAGAATACACCACTGGGACAGGTGAAGGCATGCAGGGAGGAGGCAAATGAGGGACTAGGAGGTAGGAAAGGAGGGAGATTAATGAAGAGGAATGGGATCAAGAAGGAGGTAAGCGCGAGAGAGTAAGGCGTTTGTGCCTTAAGTGGAGGAGGGTCCTTAAGTGCCGGGCTCGAACGGAGAGCCGGGCTGCAGCAGGTTGTCCATAAGTCCTCCGAGAACAAGCAGGGAAGGAGAAAATGGGCGAGCAAGCAGGTGAATACAGATGAGGAGAGGGGAGAGAGACAGCTTCAGTAAGGGTTATTTGGCCGCTATAAGACTTGGAAACTGTATGTAAACTGGAACTGTATGTAACTGTATGTAAGATTTAGATTTTAAATTCTATAATCATGACCTAACTGTGCTCCCAGATACAAGATAAACATGTTCAGTCAAACATTGCTTTTACACATAAGAATTCTAATACAGATTTATTGCTAATTTATTCCTACAAAAACACTGGACACGATGGCCAAGTTGCTTTTGTTATAATTTGGTCTTTTAGTTCTCAAGATGATTATCTAATCAGAAAGCAAAATGAGCCTCTCATTTGGGTTGCCAGTTTCAATGCTGAAGTCTAGTTGGTTTAAACCTAAAAAGACTCTCTAATCTGAGTCCTCACTACCTAAACTCCAGCACCGGCAGCCGATTATTAATCAGTGCTAGTGCAGCCTCTTCAGCTTAGTAAGTGAATTCTGGAGGTTCTGAGGTTTCACATATACTGAAAAAAAATGGTATGTGTCCTCTATCTGCAGTTTAAGGCATTGGCGACTCATGTCCAGTTGTGATTGTAGTACCTTTTTTAAAACTGTAAAAGTGGAGGCTAAATAGAGATTCTTTATAGCACATATACTGAGCAAACTTGACTTTTTTTTAGCTTTTTTTTAATAATAGCGTTCCCTCATCCAAAACATACCTGGAATTATAATTCAGAAAAATGTGAGTGCCTCAGGGATAAAGCAGCAGTGGAGAATAGTGTAACAAAATCAGGTGCAGATCCTTTGGAAATGTAGACTGCAAAACTGAGAGAGTAGATCTGAGGCACTGTGATGTTCAGTAAAACTCCTGTATTCAGTGAGGGACATTCAAAACCTCCTCTGTGTACCTGAAGCTGTATTTATCTTCAAAGATGCTTGTTTTGTGAATCATTTAATAAGTTTGCTCACTCTGAACTCAAAATACACATGATTTTGAATTTCCCAGGATTGTTACGTCACAGGTAAAAGTAAACTCTTTTTGTGTATCACTCAGTTAGCTTTCAAACATTTCTGTAGTATTGTGGATTGCTGCTTATTTATGTAAAACCTGTTGTATTAAGCGGGATTAGAGAAAAGTGAGAGAAGCATTTTGGAAGGACCACACTAAGAGCCAATGGGTATGACAGGATAATTCCTACTTAGAGCTGTCATTAGCAAAATAAAACTTGCAGATACAAAACTGGCATAAAAATGATCAAACTTATATAACATAAATAAATAAATTAAACAGTATTCATAATCCACCTGAAAATACTTGTGACAAGATTCCTTTGAGTCGACTGTTTAAAGGGGCAGTACCCGTTTTATGTGGTAACATTTTGTGGCCCTGTACAGATGTATTGTAAAAGCAGCTCTTAGGTTCAAAAGGAGACCGCATTGATTTATAAAGCATCTTTATTGTCCGCATACCAGTAAGTATGCTGGTGTGTTGTTTGCATGCTAGTTATTGTTAGCAGTGATGTGACAGCAAAACTCCGCCTCTGAAAGTTGTGAAATGCCCTTACAAACTCATCACACTGAATAATTAGGATGCAAAGAATGCACAAATAAGGTGAGGAACAAGTTTCAAGTTCCTTGATGGAAACAGTTTAAAATGAACTAGTTCAGTTTTTCACTTTTTTAAGAATGTAAAAATCAGATACAACGCCTTTAACATCCGAAATTTGACCTTTTGTTGAAATATAAAGTGCGTGATGGGTTAAGCTCTTCTTGCCGGCTCAGTGATATGTAAATGTGCTGCGTGTGTGAACTTTGAAAGAGTCTCATTTTAATTGGTCCATTCAGTTTCATTAAAGCGCCTGTGTGGTGACACCTCTCCCTCACAGGACTCCTTTCTTTAGTGCGAAATGGCAAATTAAACTTTGTGCAGAGCTGTACATTCAAATTTGACCTGCTTTTATGCCGGGGTGAAGTTTGGCTCCCCACAGCCCGCGTCAGATCTCCCTAAATCTCCCACTATATAAGACAAAAGCCCCTTTTAAAGTAATGCACTTTTATGTTAATGCGATGCAATTTTCCACGTCGCCTCGGTTCAGTGAGCCCTTTAGTCAGTCTATAAAAGTGCCTCCTCACATTATAATTAAGGAATCTCACCGTCAAAGCCAGTAGTGTTTGTGCTTAAGCTCATTTCCATTTAAATCCTGTAAAATTAACTGGTACTACCTTTATACATGCTGTAGTCAGTATGAGTGTGCTATTTTAATTTTAATATCATTCCTAAAGCCAAACTGTAGTTGACTGCTGTCTACCTCTCTACTGTAAAACTGTTCTCATGCTTTTTTATTATTAATTATTGTTAAAAATACATTTGATTCCATCTTGTGGTTCAGCTATGTTCTATCAGTAAATACTCATCTCTCTTGCATCATTCTCTTACAGGACTTAAGCCTTCTTGTTTTGAACCATATTTTATACATTAGACCTATGCATTAGTGAAAAGACCAAAACAGTAAAAATATTATGGGTTATGTTCCTGACCTGGCAACTTAAAGGTGCATTCTGTAACTTGCATTCTGACACCATTGCTTTACCTGGAAGGTTCCACAGTAGAGATTTTTTTCATTTTTATTTTTTTGCAATTAATCCCACCTGTAACTGACTCTCGACACCCGATTGTTTTAAATGTAGAATACTTCAGTTTCTGGTGTTGTTTTAATATTTATTATTCCTCAAAATTAGCATTAGCTTTAGCGTTGGGACACAAACATGTCTCTTTCTAAACACAGAAGAGTTCTCTGGTGAAGTATTCATTTTATTTGTGTAGTTTTTAACATGTTGTCAGTAACATCCACCCACAGCTCCCTTTTTAACATGTTGTAGTAACATCCCCCCACAGCTCCCTGTCCACTGCCTTATCTTTAAATATTTATTCATTTTACTGTGACTCAGCAAAAACCTCATAGAGATACAAATGGACTGGAAGTAGTGATGCTAACAGTGAGGTTGTGCTGTTCTGTACAGAGCCAACTGAAAAAACTGCAGAAATAGTGACTTGAAATTGAAGAAATGCAGAAACGGTTTCATGTTAAGTAATATCACAAATTTCTACAACAGAGTTTATTGTTATAGTATAGCTTAAGTATAATTTTAGGTTTTTAATGACACAAAAATCACACATGAAATGACAAAATTCACGGATTGGAGGTGACATTTTGGCACACAACTTCAATTAAAATCATGATAACTTTTTTCCCCCACACTAAACAAATGAGTTTTTAATGTAACAGTGAAACATTTTTGTGATAGATCCAACATACACAGATTTAAACCTGACTCTGGCTGTGCTGTAGCTGAACTCTCTCTCCCTCTGAGTGGATGGCATCCCTTTTTCCCCCGCATTAAGCACTGTGCGTTGAGTCGGCGCTCCTTCTGGATTCTGAAATATTCATGGTATAAATATTGCAAAGCTCTGCGCCTAATAAAAGCTGCTCTTTATTAACGAGGTGACTGCGGCCCCATTGATCACACTTTCTGTTTTATGTCACGTAAATCCTCATTCACCCTTTGTCTCCCACAGCACGGTCCTCATATGTCTTTAATACACACAGTTAGCAGCTAGCTTTGAAAGAATCCTGGCTGTTTTACATGTCGGCGTATATTATCCCTGACCGCTCACTGTGCCTCTAGCTGAGTTTTCACGACCCTCCAGTGAATGCATCAATAGTCGCTCTGCCCTGGTTTTAGCCGCAGTCCAATTAGCCCTCTTGTTTCTGAGAATGAGCAGATTTTGATTCGAAAAAATGTATGATATGATGGTTGAAATGAGGAGTCTTTCACACAAGGGTTCATGGCTTGTAAAAGTTTTAAAAGTGATAATAGAATGTCAGAAGCTAGTACAATAATGACCCTATGTCGAGTTATGAATTTCAGACTTGTACTGTCAAAGTTGGCAAATGTATCCGTCAAAGCCGTAGTAAAGGGACAACACTTTGAACAAACTGCAAATTAAAGCACAAGTCTTCTTTGCCAAAATAAACTTTCTCATTAATGATGGTGCTGACAGCTGTTAAAAAAGTTTGCCCAAATTGTGTAAGTTGAACTACTTTTTGAACTGGATGTTCTGTGTGTAGCAATGAATCTAGCGCAGAGATTATCAACCAGTGTGCTGGGAACGCGAGTGTGCCTTTAATTGAATTATTTAACATCTTGTAGTGTTAAAGCACTCCAAAATGAACCATTTGAGAAAACTAAATAATCGTCATTGTTAAATAGATAGAACCAGACACAGGGACAAGGAAAAAAATGGTTTTGTAAATGGTGTAATTCTGTAATATTTCAGTGAGTGGTGTGTCATTGAAAAACACTGATCTGCGACTGTATCTTTTACAGTTATGCAACTGATTAAGTTCAAAAAATATATTTCTTATTATCTTCAATACCATTGGTTCATACTATTCATTAAAACACATTAGACAGCACATAATTCTATTGAAGGATCTTTTAAAATACTGGGACGACTAGTATTCCTTTAAAATATCTCTTAGGTGAAAAGTGTGGCATTTTTGTTGAGTGTTTGGTGCATTTTATTATCCTAAAAGCCTCCTCAAAGCCAGACACAATTCCTCTAATGAAACGAGCTTGAAGGCTGTTGCTGACAAACACTTGAATGACTGGGGCACTCAGCATTCATAAAATGTATATAGACTTGGCCAAGCAATCTTAACAAGACTTTGGAGCACTTTGTTGACACATAAACATTTCAAATATGTGTTTTCTCCAGCCCCCTTCACCTTTTTATAACCAGGTCTCAAAGTTTCCCTCTGGAGGCATTTTTTTCTACATTCTGAATAGCTGATTACGAACTTAAAGGTCTTATTATATTATGCATAATTGTCTCTTGTGATCTTTAAGCCACATTAGAACGTTGTTAACTCCTCAAAAAACATACCTGGTGTTGTGTTTTGTTTCATTCTCCACATGTCTGAGTAACCCTTTATTATTAGTCTGTACATCTCCAAAGCTCAAAATGCTCTATTTCACCTTGTGATGTCATGTAGTGGTAGTTTTCATGTTAACAACTACCTTTTACCTTTTGTTCAGTAGAGATTCGTAATTCCAGATCTAAAATTATCTAAATTATTCTAGTGAAGTAGGGAGTTTAAAAACATAATGGGGCACTTCCTGTATTACCACTTGACATCACAAGGTGGAACAGTGTTTTCTGTTTGAGAGAAGAACGCAGCCTAAATATGCAGGGTTTGTGTGTTAAACATGTGAGTATGAAACAAAACACAACTCCAGGTATGTTTTTCATGAGGAAACAACATTAAAGCATAGATTAAAAAATAGAGTAATATGGGCTCTGCTTGTATTAAAGGTGCACTATGTAACTTTACTGGAAGAGAGTGTGCACCTGCTTGTCTACATGGTAATGTTATCGCTTTGGCCAAGTTATAGGCCAGATCTAAGAAGAAGCAAGCACTCTCACAGTAAAAATGCATGTTTTTCAGCATATGCATTTAACAATAAAAAACATCTGTAATTGAATAAATGCAAGATCTAGTTAAATGCCAAACTATGTAACATTCTTGACAAAACAATTCCTTCTCCATGGAGACAGCTGATGGCGGACCTCCCACCACAAAGGTGACATCTGATCTGTGTTATGATGTTGTTTCCTCATCACAAACTAATAATGCAGGATTACTCAAAAATGTGGAAATGAAACAAAACACAACTCCTGGTATGTTTTTGATGAGATAACAACATTATAACATGGTTTAAAGCTCACAAAATTCAAATAGGACATTTAGCAAAAAAAGGCACTATAAAAAACTGTATTTGGGCGACAGTAGCTCAGTTTGTAGAGTGTTTGTCCACTGATCAGAAGGTTGGCGGTTCGAATCCTGCTCTCGACATAAATAGGAAACAAGTCGGTAGAGGGGTCACATCCACTGACCCACAGGTTGGCAGTGTGATTCCAGCTCCCACAGATGAATACTGTTGTTGTTTCCTCGGGCTGTCTTGCCCAAGGAAACAACAACAGTATTCAAGCCACATCGCCCCCAGTGTCTGTACATTGGTGTATGAATGTGTGTGTGAATGGGTGAGTGGTTCCTTGATGTAAAGCGCTTTGAGCCTTGAAGGTGGAAAAGCGCTATATAAAAATGAGACCATTTACATTTGTCCCAATTCCCAAATACGTATAATGTCATACTGGAGCATTCAAATGTCCTCATCCAGGTGTCAAGTGATTGGTTTTGGGGACACGCTATAAAACTCAACTTATTCAAGCCTATTGAAGACGAACTTGAATAATTCCTGTTTGGCCTTTGAAAACTTCTGCCGACCAATACCGTTGAATGGCAGAGGGGAGAATAGACTCCTGCAGGGGCAATAAGCAAAGTCCAGAAATTCAACAAAGATGAAAGCAATCGCACCGGAAGAAAGGGGAGCGTATTACAACAGTGAATGAGAAGGTGAAGGAGCAGAAGGCAGACGGAGCGCACTATCTCCAGTTTTCAAGGGTGAAACAGCCGCCTAACACCAATGAAGTTGAGGTGATGAGAAAAGTAGATGGATCCCGCAGTATGTAAGCCTTTCATGATCCCCCTCTGCATAACGCTGCATACAAACGAGAGAGGAGGGAAAGAAGGGTGGAGATACAGACACAAAAAAGACAGAGCGAGAGAGGCAATATCATTATCATCAGTTAATGCCACAGTATGTAACTTTTTAGCCAAAAAGTTGTTGTGTTTATTGCACTGAACTGAAACTTGCATCTCCACAAACCTGACTCTAATTTGGCCTGGAGGAAGGAATCCTTCTGCTTGTTTTCATGGAAATGCTGTTCCTTTGGCTATATTCCACAGTAGTGTTGTCAGAACTCAGGTGAGTAAATTAAAGTAAGATCATCAAGGTACACTAAAAGCGTTTCAGTTATCTGACCACTCAGTCACTGTTGCATCAGTCCCTGGAAGGTAGCAGGCACATTGCAAAGTCCAAAGGGCATATGCTCAAACTCAAAAAGCCCCATGTGTATGGTGAAGGCAGTTTTTTCATGATCCCTCTGATCCATCTCGACCTGCCAGTAACCACCCGCTCGATCGAGGATGGTGAACCATTCTGCTTTAGTTAAACTGGACAAGGTCTTTTCAATCCGTGAAAGTGAAAAGGCATCCTTGTGAGTTATAGCATTTAGTTTTCTATAATCTATGCAAAATCTCCATCTTCCATCTTTTCTTTGAACAAGCACTATTGGTGTGGCCCAGGGACTGCAACTTTCACGTATCACACCCTTCTCCAACATGTCTGCAAGCAATGTCTTTATTTCTTTGTACATTTTGGGTGGCAAAGGTCTGTACCTTTCTTTAATGGGAGGGGCATCTCCGGTGTTAATACGGTGTTGGACCAAGTCTGTTCTCCTAAAATCTTCATCAACAGCAAAGACCTTTCTTCCCTTCTCCAGCAGGGCGCAGAGATCTGACTGTTGTTGTGGGGTTAAGTGGTTACAGTCACTGAGTTTGCTCACCTCCTCGTCAGTGTGTTGTCAGGCACAGGGTCAGGGTCAGCAACATGTCTGCAAGCAATGTCTTTATTTCTTTGTACATTTTGGGTGGCAAAGGTCTGTACCTTTCTTTAATGGGAGGGGCATCTCCGGTGTTAATACGGCGCTTCAGGCATAGCCTCCAACACAGTAGGGTAGTCAGAGCCGCCAGGTTACACATACGGTCCCATACAACCACTTCACTTTTAGGTGGTGTTGGACCAAGTCTGTTCTCCTAAAATCTTCATCAACAGCAAAGACCTTTCTTCCCTTCTCCAGCAGGGCGCAGAGATCTGACTGTTGTTGTGGGGTTAAGTGGTTACAGTCACTGAGTTTGCTCACCTCCTCGTCAGTGTGTTGTCAGGCACAGGGTCAGGGTCAGGTCACGGGGTCCCTGGATGTCTAGGTAGGGATGGGGGTTACAGACATGGACAGGGACCCTACCACCCCTCACCACGGGCAGAGTTCTTGCTACCCCCATGCTTCCGCTTCAGGCATAGCCTCCAACACAGCAGGGTAGTCAGAGCCGCCAGGTTACACGTACGGCCCCATACAACCACTTCACTTTTAGGTGGTACCTGAAATGGCTGCCGGCCTGTTGGACGAACATGGCCCATGAACCCTTCTTCTGGTGTAGTGACAATGGTCCTCCGACATACAGTAAACACCTCTTGCCATGCCTTTTGGGGCTTCCATTTCTGCAGGGAAAGAACTAGCTCGCCATGTTTAAAAACAGCATCCCAACATGCTCCCTTGTCCAAACTCCTTTGTCCGGTATCTTAACACCTTCAACTTCAAAATCCATTATGGCATAACCAGAGTACGGGACACTGAGGCCATTAGCAGCTTTAAGTATAAAACCCAAAGGGAGCTACACCTTTTTCTACTTTGGAGAAATGTTGTTCCATAACGTCCTGTGAACCTTTGTCTAATAGTCTAGTCATTTTCACTCCACCAACACAACTTCAATGGTTGGACATTTTCCAACAAATTTGGAGGTGGCCCCCTACTGGTGGTAAGCCTGGGAGGCTGTCCCTACTGCTTGGGCCTCAGCAGCAGGGGTAACTATTTTAAAGGAGATATATTTGAGCCATTAGCTAGGTTTTGCAGAAATTCTATGTGCCCAGCTTGATTACACTGCCTGCATATAGGTTTGCCATGTCTAATCCAGTTATTAGAATTGTTCTGGTATCTGTGCCTGGATCTGGGTTGCTGATGTCTTTCCAGTGTGTTGTAGAAGTGGTTTTATTTAATTGATTATTTCTTGAGCAAGTCCTTTCAGGCTGCCGTATTCAGCGTTGTACTCTGGCTTCCCGTGGACACCTTGGCTTCCCAACAGATACTGCCAGTGTTTGTTGCTGCTCCTGCTCCTGCACACACGCCTTCCCCAGATTCTAGTGTGCCTGTCCTGTGTTCAATTTCCCCTCCTTTAAAAGTAGTTAATGTGATTGGTTTGCGCCACCAGTCTTTCAGTTCATTGGTTAAAAACAGAGGTAAAACAGCCCGTCACAGGTGCAAGGTAACTATAAAAAAATATATATATAAAAACAATGTGCAAATCACTACAAAGTGCGCTGTGCATAGTCATCATGTGATACATATTCAGTCAAAAGGTCAAGGTAGACATTTGCAGTAAATGATCTCTTGTGGAAGAGCACATGTGATTAAAAACTTTTATAACCTTTTATAACTTTTATTGACCTCTGACATCTCAAACAGGGAATTAAGTTAAACGCCAGACCAGAAATCAAAGTAATAATAAAGTAAAAATCATGATGATCATAAAGGTTATTAGTATAATAAAATTCTATAACAGATGTTTATAATGGAAGTAGAGTCCATAAATAATGTCTGATCTGGAGCGTGGCTTACCATCAAATACTATTAGTGACGACTGTACTGTGTGGAGGGGGCTGATGGTGACCAATAGAGAGCTATTAAAAAGATGGAAAGATATTATTTATTTATTTATTGATCTTTTTTTCATATTGTACATTGGTTTGTACTTACTTGTATGGGTATGTGTGTGAGAGGATGTATGAATGTATAGGAATGTG
>JACM01026270.1:0-15999 GCA_000787095.1 Periophthalmodon schlosseri
TTATTTTTATTTATTTTTATTTTTTTCAGCTTTTCAGTACAATAAATGCAACCAACATGAAAAAAAAAACAAAAAAAACAAAAAACTACAACTTGCTACTATTGTAGTCTATTTTTGGCCTAAAAATTACATACTGTGGCATTAAGAGTACTGTTATTTCAAAATGATATTACTCAAATAGTACAATGGGCCTAGAAATTACTCATGTAACAGTACAAATAATATGGGGAAACTACTTAAAGTGCATATAACAGGTCAGACAACTAATTTCACTGAATCAGTTAACATAATTATCCTTAAGAATAATTAAGAAGTTTTTTCTTTGCTTTTGTTTTTTAAGTTTATAATTCTACTTACCACAGGCAGCAGATATACGTAGAGGTAATTCCATAACTGCCACCCAGCAACAATTATGTAAACAATGGGCCAAAATGTGGTTAAATTATACAATAGTAAATACCTCATTTGAAACTGAGGTGTAATTAATTAATTAATTAATAAACCATTGGATTTATATAGCGTCGTTCAAGACTCCAAACTCGGTAGTGGTAAGATACTATCATAACCCTGGGGCAAACTGACGGAAGCAAAGCTGCCTATCTGTGCCATTGGCCCCCCCGACAACCTCACGCACAGTGGGTAGGCAGTGTGGGTAAGGTGCCTTATCTAAGGACACAACAACAGGTTTTTTGCCACTGTTGCCCCACTGTGGCACCTGGTATTCCCAGCGGTCTCCCATCCTAACCTAAGTACTAACCAGGCACGGCCCTGCTTAGCCTCTGAGATCTGACAAGATCAAGCTTTCACAAGGTTGGACCACAAGGAAGCTTAGTTACTACAAAACAGTGCAATAGGTGTAGCGGAAAGGCTCGGACGAAAGCAGACATTAACTGGCCGATAAGAAACAGTCAAAAGAAAAGGAAAAATCATTACAGCCACAAATTTGTAGTTTAAAAAAAATTGTTTTCCAAATGTAGATATTAGTTTTGTTAGAATACATTAATCCCAGGGAGACCAAAAGTATATTTAAAATAGAATTAAAACCACAAGAGAACATATAATATGTTTCAAGAGCAATAACTTTAATGCTATACTATGGAACAAGCAAAGCAACAACATAATAGCTGCATTTTACATATAAAAATATTTGAATACTTTGCCGTCATGGAGGATTCACAGTGGTTCTGATGCTGTTACTTTAATGCCCCCCGTGTCCAAATGGACTGATGTTGTGTGGCAGCGCCTTTCCCACTTATTCAAAGTTCATTTGAATAGAAGACTGTTGCGCTTTCCTTTCAAAACGCTCATGACTCACCTCAAAAAGACTGAATATGCTGGTACAGAGCATGCAGGTGCACTATTTGATCTGGTAAAGAGCCAAAATGAGAACTCCTACCTGCTACAACACAATCTTTACTCCTACTACTAACACTGCTACTACTACTACTATTGCTGCTACTACTACTACTACTTTTTATTATCTGCGACTGGTTCCTTGATGTAAAGTGCTTTCAGAGCCTTGGAAAAAGAAAAGTGCTATATACATTTCATTTAATTAGCAGCACAGTGACTCTAGCCACACAGCCAGAAGGTCCTGGGTTCAATTCCTCTGCCTGTCCATGTGGAGTCTGTATGTTCTACTTGTGTCTGTTAAAGTAACTGAAATATAATGAAACAAAATACTCAAAAGTAACTCTTTATTATTAGTCTGTTTACAACTCCAAAGCTCAAAATGCTCTGTTCCACCTTATGATGTAATTTAATGGTAGTTTTCAAGTTAATAGCTACCTTTTATCTTTAGCTCAGTGGAGATTGGCTACTTCAGGGCTGAAATCATCCAAACGATTATAGTTAAGGTGTATGGAGTTTAAAAACATTGTGCAGCACTTCATGGATTACCACATGGTATCACAAGGTGGAACAGAGTGTTTTCTGTTTGAGAGAAGAACTAAGCTTTAATATGCAGGGTTTGCGTGCTAAACGTGTGAATGAAATAAAACACAACTCCAGAAGATGGAAGAGAGGCTGCCAATCTGCACCATCGGCCACTCCGACCACCACCAACACTCACTCACACACACACACACCACATTCCTACTAGGAATTGTGGTTTAAGTGTCTTGCCTAAGGACACAACAGTTTATGCCACTGGTGCTCCACTGTGGCACCTGATATTCCCAGCAATCTCCCACCAAATACTAACCAGGCCCAGCCCTGCTTAGCTTCTGAGATCTAACAAGATCAGGCTTTCACAAGGTTTGGCCTTAAGAAAGTTTGAATACTACATAATAAAGCAATAGGTGTGGAGGAACGGCTCAGATGAAGGCAGACAATGAACTGGCTGATAAGAAACAGTTAAAAGAAAAGGAAAAATCCCAACATCTGAAATAACGCTCCGTAGGCATACTCATATTTTTTTATGCACTTAAAACATAAAAATGCTTGTATTGTGCCAAATGTTTCCCTGAGTGCTGTTTGTTGCTAATCTCCTGACGTGAGTCTCTGCTGTTGGGCTGTAGGGAGTGGGGCTGAGGAAGAATCCAAATGGAGTGTTTAGTGTGTACAAAGTGTCATCAGAGAAAGCACACGAGTGAGCCGGGTTTGAAGCTGAGCTGGGAGGCACAGCCTTTCCCAATGCTAGACACTGGATGCATTGCCAACACAAAGCTTAACATTTAAAGTACAAATTTCACTAAAGCATAGTTAACATATTTATAACATTTTAACAAAAAGTTTTATTTTTTTTTTGTTTTTTTCCAGTTTAACCCCGTATGTTGGTAATATTTATAATTTACATAAGCATACAGTGCTGTGAAAAGGTATTTGCCCCCTTACCGATTTCATACTTTTTCCTGCACCTTTGTCACTCTTAGCCATTTCAGATCAAGCAAACTTAAATATTAGACAAAGATAACTCACAAGTAAACACAAAATGCAGTTTTAAGTGCTGATTTTATTTATTAAGGGAAAAAAGCCATCTGAACCTACATGGCCCATGTGAAAAAGTAATTGCCCCCTAAACCTAATAACTGGTTGAACCACCCTTAGCAGCAACAACTGCAGTCAAGCATTTGTGATAACTGGCAACGAGTCACATCGCTGTGGAGAAACTTTGGCCCATTCTTCTTAAGGTCATGCCACAGCATCTCTATTTTAAGTCATTCAGATGTGGATTGCTGGTGTGCTTTGGATCATTGTCCTACTGCAGAAGCTTGAGGTCTCAAAGTGATGGCCAGACATTCTCCTTCAGGATTTGTTGGTAAAGAGCAGAGTTCATGGCTCCTTCAATCACAGCAAGTCGTCCAGGTCCTGAAGCAGCAAAGCAGCCCCAAACCATGACACTACCACCACCATGTTTCACTGTTGGCATGATGTTATTTTTATCAAATGCTGTCTTCATTTTACGCCAGATGTAACGGGATGCACTCCTTCCAAAAAGTTCAACTTTTGTTTCATCAGTCCACAGAATATTTTCCCAAAAGCTTTGGAGATCATCAAGATGTTTTTTGGTAAAAGTGGAGATCATCAGATGTTTTTTGGTAAAAGTGAGATGAGCCTTTATGTTCTTTTTTGTCAGCAGTGGGTTTCACCTTGGAACTCTGCCATACATGTTATTTTTGCCTAGTCTCTTTCTTATGGTTGAGTCATGAACACTGACCTTTACTGAGCCAAGTGAGGCCAGCAGTTGGTTAGATGTTGTTCTGGGTTCCTTTGTGACCTCTTGGTTTCATCATCGCTGTGCTCTTGGGGTAATTTTTGTTGGCCGGCCACTCCTGGGAAGGTTTACAACTGTACCATGCTTTCTCCATTTGTGGATAATGGCTCTCACTGTGTTCATTGAAGTCCCAAAGATTTAGAACTTTGCTTTGTTTTGCTTTTTATTTTATTTTTTATTTATTATTAAAGAGAGCTTAGTTATCCAGTACATTTTTTGTATTTATATTTAGCACACACTGACTGCACTGAGGCCGTGCATTTGTCAACCATGATGACTGTCTCTGACGCAGCTGAGGAGAAAAAAATATAAGTTTCACCGACTTTGTAACTGACTCCACTTCTCTAACAGCATCTGTTCTGTTTAGGATACTCCATCATAAACGTCCAACTAAAGGACGTACAAACTCCACAGGACATCTTCTGCATGGGAAATGCATGGGTGCTTTATGTAACTTTTTTGGAGAAAACATTCAAATATAATATTTAGTTTTATATTGTTAATAACTATGGCAACTGTCCTAATTTTTTTAAACCATGAATATAGCCCTATCCATTGTAAAGCAGAAGAACCTTATTGGAGAAAGTCAGTGTGATGGTTAAATACGTATTGTTTGGGTGAAGCGTTCATTGTCTCTCTCTGTTGACTCTTTGCGGAAAACCAGCCTTGTAAAAATGGTGGACTTAAGTTCTACTGGAAAATCCTGGCATGTATTTAAATATAAAATATTTAGCAACGTTATATGTTTTTATATGTGATTATACTGCCTTACCCTGGGTTCAGTGGCAGCGAGTATTGCGTATAATTAAAGGTAGCAAGAGGAGCTCAGACTGCACATGTACATTCCGGTGCCGGTGGAGGTGCTGAGGCGCTCCGGATTAATTTCGTTGGGAGCCTATTTTTGTCGAACGCCGAAGACCACCACAGCCTTTTTCCTTAATGAATAAATAGTTAGCACACAAACATGTGGTCTTGTGTGTGCAGCTTCAAAGGCGTGACACAACAGCACAGCAGAGCTCTGCTCTGAGTGTGACTGTCCAGGGACAGATCTAGAGAAAAATTCAAGGAGTGGTAAGAAGGAACAAGGATTGTTTCAGAGGTGGCAATGTATTTTACCACCTATACACCGATATTAAACTACAGTTTAGAAATGCAATAATTTGTATAAAACTGAAAATCATAATGCCTGAAACAGTGCCTAAATTATAAAAGATAATGGCTAATGCAAACTGCTCATATCAATTGACAAATCACCCAGAATACAGGACATTTAACCTTTATAGTTGGGTTATGACAACGGGGGACTGGGGATCCTCCCCAGAATTTGTATTAAATTGTTTTAAACAAGTCATATTTTTTGCATTTTGGGACATTTTTGAATGTCCTTATTGGATGTAGTGGGATTAAAATAATTCTGATAGAGAGTGTAATATAGCCTAGTATTATAACTATAATGTCCAGGTCCCTCTGAAATGAAGGGCAATGTCATGCACCTTTGTTTACCCTACATAGCCTATGTAAAATTGTTAAGTAATTCCAATAAACAGTTTATTGCAGAGTTAAAGCAGACTTCTAATGTCTAATACTATATTATATTAATATTCCTGCATGAAGAAAAATAGTAGGTCAAATTTTATTTTATTATATTTTTCATAATACAAGAAAATAACTGCAAATGTTTTAGCAGAAGGTTATAGCAGAAGTCTATTCCATGGTACTGGAGAGGAGAATCCGACCAATAGTCGAACCTTGGATTCAGGAGAAGTGTGTTTTTTGTCGCAGAATACTAGACTAGCTCTACACTCTTCATCAAGTGTTTGAGGGATCATGTGAGTTTGTCCAACCAGTCCATATGTGCTTTGTGGATCTGGAGAAAGCATTTGACTGTGTCCCTCGTGGTGTCCTGTGGGGCGTGCTCCGGGAGTATGGGATCTGGGGCCCTTTGCTGTATGACCGGAGCAGGAGATGTGTTCAGATTGCCGACAGTAAGTCAGACCTGTTCCCAGAGCATGTTGGACTCCGCCAGGGCTGCCCTTTGTTACCGGTTCTGTTCATTGTATTTATGGAGAGAATTTCTTGGTGCCAGAGGGTGTTTGGTTTGGGAACAACAGGATCTTATCTCTGCTGTTTGCAGATGATGTTGTCCTGATGGCTTCATCAAACCAGGACCTGCAACATGAACTGAGGCGGTTTGCAGCTGAGTGTGAAGTGGCTGGGAAGAAAATCAGCTCCTTCAAATCTGAGGCCATGGATGGATGGATGGATAGATGGTTATAGCAGAACAGAATGTTAAATTTAGATTATCACTCTATACAACACATGGCAATATTTGTCACAAACTAAAACTATGTCTCCCCGTCCTGCTTTTCCTGCTGTATCTCTGCCCCCTTCTTCTCTCCCTTTTCATTCTAATGACCAAAGTTGTAAGTATCTTCTGTCTGATGATCATATAAGTATCTGCGTGAACACTGATGCAGGCAAAGTGTCAGTCTTGCTCCTGTTAGATCTGAGTGCTGCCTTTGACACTGTCGATCATGGGATCCTCTTAGACTAGAGGACTGGGTGGGCATCTCTGTTACGGCACTAAACTGGTTCAAGTCCTATCTAGAAGACAGGGAGTACTTCACTGAAATTGGAAAATGTGTCTCAGATAAAATGGCCCTGACCTGTGGGGTGCCCCAGGGGTCAAACCAGGGACCCCTTTTGTTCAGTCTCTACTTGCTGCCGTTAGGCCAGTTAATACGCAACAATAATGTGTCCTACCACAACTATGCAGATGACACTCAGATCTATGTCTCACTGGCAACATGTGAATATGGACCAGTGGATTCACTCTGCCACTGCATCCAACAGATCAGTGAGTGGATGCAAAAAAGATTGAAGTCTTTGGCCCACAGAAACAAAAAGAACGTGTCAGCAGTCACCTCCAGTCTCTATCTCTAAAACCTTCAAATCAGGCTAGAAATCTAGGGGTAATAATGGACTCAGACTTGAACTTTAACAGTCACATCAAATCAATAACATCTGCAGCTTTTTACCATCTAAAAACATGCAGTAAATCCAGAACGCTGCTTCTCGGGTCCTGACCAGATCCAGGAAGTATGAGCACATAAGTCCTGTGCTCAGGTCTCTGCACTGGCTCCTGTGGCTCAGAGAATAGATTTTAAAGCAGCTCTGTTTGTTACAAGTCTCTCCATGGCCTAGCACCAAAGTACATCTCTGACATGTTAGTGCCATATGAACCATCTTGCAACTTGAGGACTTCAGGGACCAGCCTCCTGCTGGTGCCCAGAGTCAGGACTAAACATGAGGAATCAGCGTTTCAGTTTTGTGCAGCTAAAACCTCTTCCGTCTGCCTGAAGATGTGAGACAGGCCTCTACTTTGACAATGTTTAAATCCAGGCTCAAAACGGTTCTGTTTAGCTGTATGATGATTATTTATGTTTTGATTTCTTTGTATTGTGATTTTAAGATTTTCTTCTCTGTAAAGCACTTTGAATCACTTTGTGTATGAATTGTGTTATACAAATAATCCTGCCTATACCACACCATTGTGTTACGTTGCTTTAGACCTTCCTATTTCAGTAAACATTGGATATATCTCTTCTGTTGGGAGGAGTTCATGACATGTGATTAATTGACATTAAAGTAGCTATTCTACATTAACACATCGTTCACTCAGTCACTTCCATTCATTGCCCATCTATCTTATGCAAATGATGCCTGTGGTAAACAGAGGCATAGTAAATCAGGAAAACCAGCACCAGGAGCACAAACAATCACCCCAGATGCCTCCTTCACATCCCTACAAAAGTAAATTCCTCCAAGATGCTGTTAACAACTACATACGCAACATAGGTAAACAAACTCTCCCTGATCTCATTCCTGAGTTGATGGTGTGGAGTCCTTATGCAAATGTGCACTGTCATTTAAAGCAGAACTAAGTAACTTTAGCGGTAGTGCTCCCCCTACAGGTCGTTTTTGAGAATGCACTGTCGTAAACACGCTCCTCACCTCCCCCACCACTCATTGGAGCAATTAAATTTGTTTTCACAAAGCCGGTGAACACTGTATGCAACAGCAATGTCTCAGGTGGGTAATGTTATTTTACTTTATCTTATACATAAGCTATTTTGTAAATATATTGTGTATGTGCTCTGTGAGGCTTGACACTGGTAATGACGGTAGTGTAGAAGCAGTTTGGGTTTGCCAACGTTTCTAACGCTTCCCCCCAAAATCCCAAACGGGTTGATCTAACTTAAATGCGTTACAGTTAGCCTCGGCTTTCTTGACATCGGGGTTAAAGTTGCTCGTTGCTACGTTTGCAGACTGACTGAAAATGCTGATTGCCAACAAAGAACACATCTAGCTGCTAAAACATTATTGCATACAGATGAAACAACAGTTTGTCCATTACAGAAGTAACTCTGACGTGACAAGCGGTTTGATCACATGCAAATGTGTTAACCTGTTTGATACTGGGCATGAAATTAGCCATAGTCAGATATAACATCGGAGGTAAATTTGCACATTACTCTTGTTTACGCACTGACAACAAGTGACACTAGCTGCACATATCCTGCATGCAAGGGTTGTAGGAGTGAAGACGTTTCGCTGCTCATCCAAGCCGCTTCTTCAGTTCAGGTCAGATTACTGGTGGAGACTGCCTTATATCTATCTGAAGGGAGGAACTAATTACGCTGAAACTAACACACCTATTGTCTACAATAGGTCTATTGAGCTATACTAAGTGTGAACTATGCCTGAGTCATACTTTGCATAATCATTCAGGCCCCTAATGGGTGCTCTCTCACCTATTAGCGTACTGGCTAGGCCTGCATGCAGGGTTGTAGGAGTGAAGACGTTTCGCTGCTCATCCAAGCCGCTTCTTCAGTTCAGGTCAGATTACTGGTGGAGACTGCCTTATATCTATCTGAAGGGAGGAACTAATTACGCTGAAACTAACACACCTATTGTCTACAATAGGTCTATTGAGCTATACTAAGTGTGAACTATGCCTGAGTTATACTTTGCATAATCATTCAGGCCCCTAATGGGTGCTCTCTCACCTATTAGCGTACTGGCTAGGCTATTGTTTTCTTTGTTTAGGTTTTAAGTCTACGGATGGAGTTATAAATAGGAGATAGATAATGTCAAAGGCCCCCATTCCTGTTCAAAGAAGGGTTATCTTTCCTAACAAAAAATGCTTCTTTAACTTCCGTCTCAAACCATTTCTTTTCTTTAGAACAATGAAACCATGAGTAATGCATATAAAACTTAAATGATCAATAATAACATCGGCAGATCTGCGTCGCACTTGCACTCTTCTATTTCCTTGTGCTCTTGCCATTTCTCAAATGAGACTCAAATTGACTTGTGTGTGAGCTCTGGCCCTGTCCAATTCACAGTTTCTTTTCCTTGCGTTCACGGCAAAGGCTTCCTCTGTCTTTTAGCTGGTTGTGCCATGGCTGACTCCTCACAAATGAACACTAGACATTTATTCTTGTAGTGAATTGTGGAACGCGCCGGTAAATGGTGTGCTGCTAGCTTGGTTACCTGTGTGTATGGTGTGTATATTGAAGTGCCGCTAAAGCAATTTGTCTATCATGAGAACGAGAACAGAGTCCAAGAGTTGACCGTGGGTCGGTGGCAACCAAGTTGCATGTCTGTTTTTTTCCGCTCAGAGACAACTGGGGGAGCCAGCGGAGCCTTCAAACACCCACAACTCATCTTTGTAACCACCAGAGGGACTTTGAAAGACATTAAATATGTTGAAAATAATACTTAGTTCTGCTTTTACTGCCCATTATATCCACGACTTGTGCTTTTTTTTTCATATTACAAACAAATAAACACACTTTGGCTCCAGTCTCCAGATAGTGGTCTCTGATTGGCTGCTGTGCACTTGAGCTCACAGAAACAGGAGGGGAAGGGCGGAATAATGAGTGAGAGGGAGCGAAAGAGTGAGCAATGAGGCTACTACTGTAGACAGCAGCTTTTCCAATGCTTTTCCATTGTCCACGCCAGTCAGTGTGGTCAGTGGGGTGGCAGCTACCCCAGTATATCCGCCCCTGTGAGTGTCACACCACAATAAAACCAGTCCAACACTGGAGTTGCTGCTGGACCGAGTGCAGTCTGAGCAAGGGGTTATTTCTTTTTCTTTTTTTTTTTATTCTTTATTTATAAGTTTTAACATTTTACAATGAAGGGTACATTTAACATGTACAAATATATGTACATTCTTCTCAGTAGTGTTTTCTCTTCTTAATACCCATTCCCATCATTTCAACATAGAATACAGAACATAGATGGAACAAAAGGGAGTGACCACAAATTGTACATTATTTATCTATTTACTTACATTCTCAAAATAAAATTAGGTCTTTTTAGATTTGTATATTCAACCCACTTTCCCAAAACAGCAAAACAACCTTATTTGTTATTTACAAATACTGTCATCTCTTCCATTTTCTAAATGTCTAGTGTTATTTCCCACCATGTTGTCAAATTTGGTCTTTCCTGTGATAACCATTTCTTTGTTATGCATTTCTTACTAGCAACAAAGGCACTAAAAAGGCATTTATCCTTCTTCATCCAGTCCTGTGGTACAGCCAAAGAAGACAGTATTTTTATTTCATAGGGAAATGTGCATTTGAATACGTCCTGCAATGTTCTATGAACCTCCGTCCAGTATTTTTAATCAGTGGGCAGTCCCACAGAATATGGAAGTGATCTGCTCATTGATTTCCGCATTTTCTCCAGCAGATAGGAGGGTTTCTGACATAGTGAGTCTTCTGACATGGGGTAATAATGTTTCGCGAGGTGTTATTTCAATTTAAAAAATAAAAAGAAAAGCAAAACACATTTGAGTTTGTTGCCTGACCGTTTTGGGTTTTTGTTTTTTTTTCCCCATAAGGTAGCTGCAGGGGGAGCTCCATCACTGAAAGTTATTTAGTTCTGCTTTAAAGCCATAGTATGTAATAAGCAACAGCGGCTCAGTGGTTAGAACAGTGCTCCCCCAACCTAAGTGGTGGTCCAACAGCCTTTTTCATGCAGTTAATAGATCTCCACAGAGGGATGACCCTGTTTTCTGCTGACATGATCTACATGGGAATCTATATACATTTGTCTCCACTCGTATTTTTCACACGTTTTTTGGTAATTGGTTACTTTTCTCTGTCCCTTTTTGAGGCAAAAAAGCACACAGCTATCGTAATTGGTGACATATCCTCTGCTATTAGCCAATAACACCCCTGGAAATATTCTCATGCAGACTCAAACCCCGCCCATCTGTTCTTCAGCTTTTGCCACGCTTCCATTAGCGAATATAAGCTCCGTGGGGTACGGTATAAAGCAGGGTAGTTGCCGTGGCACAACTCCATATTACGCTTATTATGTTTTTTGAGAGTCATATTGTGCATCTTTACAATGGATCTATTATAAAATCTCTACACTGTACCAGTCTTTCGCAGCAACTTTACGAAGCTAATAACCAATACCAAAAGTGTTCACAAAAGCAGGAAACCAACAGAATAATTAGACTCTGTTGATGTGTCCTTGCCTAGTATAAATGTGGCGTGGGCATGAGTGTTGGTGGAGGTCGAAGGGGCTGATGGCGTAGATTGGCAAAAATGACAGACTCTCGGCTCTTTTATGCGATCTGAATCTTTTGGATGTGTTCATTTGAAAGAGAGAGAGTTCAAAAGACTGGCTTTTTAAAATATTTATTTATATAGCAGAAGCCCATTGAGAACAAATTTTACCAACAAACTAATCACAGAGAAAACTGACCAAGGCTAAGATTTGTTTAAAATAGTTCAAACTGAGAGTGGGAGTGTATTTACCCTTTGAAATTTTGCATAATCTAAGGTTGTTTTCACACGGCCGAGGTCGACGTAAAGTAAGTCCACAGTGACAGTAAAAGTGCTTGGAATTGGGAAAAAAAGCACTCGGATCCATGTATATTTATATGAATGGGCGCTGCAGAGCTGCTGTTTGACACTTTTGTCTGATGAGGCAAATTGGATCAGCATAATATCAGCGACATGTCTCCTACTGCCTCTGTCTGCGCAGGTGAGCTTGGGTCTCCCTTTGTGCCGTTCAAAAAGCTTTTTTCTCTTCTGCTACCAGTGTGCATACTGTATTTAGCCACAGGTGAAAAAAAACAAAACAAAACACTGCATATTCATGGGGCTCTGTCTGCCTTAAAGGACACATATTATACTAAATCAACATTTTTAGCTCTTGAATACCTTTTCCTGGGTATACAGGATCTGTATTAACTCAGAAAAGCTCAGTTTAAACCATTCAGTAGCTGCAAAGATATCTTTATAGACACCTTTCATTTCCAGTTTAGATACAGCGTATTAATTTTCAGCGATCTGTTACGATTTCTCGATCTGTTGTGTCACTGATTGTCAGAGGAAATCTCCATAAAAGGCCAAACAAATTCAACAATTTCCGTCTAATTGTGGTCCGAGTCCGCCATCTTGTTTTTGGTTTGTAGTTCAAGCTCAACAGGGTGAAGAAAGTGCGCATTGATAAAGCCAGGCGTTCATTTTTTGGTTGCATTAACCAACACGTACTGGTACACCGTCCTCCAGTCACAGAACCTCTGACAACTACTTGAATAGCTTTTATTTTTCGGGGAAATGTGCCTACAAACGTGCCCAAGATGCTTTTTGTATGTGCGCGCCACTTTAAGGAGGAATGATTCTCAAACCTGCGCCAGTTTAGTGACAGATTTGCTGAAAGGTTCCTTTTAATAGAGGGATCATTTCCTTCTATCTATCCAATTGATGCCGTAAGTCAAAAAATTACACCAAAATAATGATTGTATTGTATAAGTTGATGTGACTTTGTGGTTTACACGGCGTTTTTTACTTAAGCATTAGCTATGAATAATGCTGTTTGTCATTGTGTTGTTTGTATATCTACCTGCATTAAGACACTCTCGTTACTTTGTGGATTCATTACGGAATTGATAATTGCCCCTTTTGTATTTTCTTTTTCATTATCTTCCACTTAAAAATGCTGAAAGGTTTGTTAGCTGTAGCTTCTAGCACTCTAGGCTAATCGCTTTTTTACAAGATGCGCGCGGGCTACTTGGTCACAGAGGTGGATTTGGGTGGTATTTGGTATTAAAAACTAGATTTAGTGTGTAACGTTATGCTTCAACCACTACGAAGAATAAACACTGTGGTCTTCAGGAGCCAGTCCCATTATCACACGCAGGTGGAAAATATCCGATGCATTTTCAGTGGAGGAGATGGTAACGCTAAGCTACACAACGCTACACAACGCTACACAAACTTGTAAATATTCCAAATTAGGGTTAGGAATTTTGCATGTCTTTGCAAATGACAACCAAGCGAGTGAGTTGTAAGAAGACATAAGCTGCTGTATCAAATGTTTAGGTCAAATACTTTATTTAGCTAGCTCGGATTCGCGTTTAGCGTCTAGTAATGATAGCGTAGGCAGGCAACGTTTGTTTTATTCCTCTGTTTTGATGTTACGATGTGTCTACCTAAATATATGATATAACGAACACTTCTGACTTTAAAGCCGAATACTTAATTACTTCTACTACTGCTTATTGATTATATATTGTAAAATTAACACGTCATTGTTGTTTAGGGACTTCCAGTGCACACCAGCAACAATGTGCGTAACAGGGACACAGCTCTATCAGAACCATCCAGCCTCATTTCAGAAGTATCAGTATGTAAACATTTGATTTATTTATTTATTCCGAGCACATGTATCAAGGACATTTAATGCACATTTCACAATTTTTTTTTGTGACATTTAGACTAAGTGCAGATGCTATAATAAGTAAAGAGGTTAAAAGTACCCTGTGTGTGTTTTTTCTTATGTGAGTTTGGAGTATAGACCCTGGGCTGAAAGAACTGTAAGGCTAATATCAGTGTTTCTTTGATTTTCTTTTTTTTTTATATTTATAGGAACTCTATGACAACCCCACAATGCACAGATGTTGGTGTCGGTACATCCCCTGT
Organism: Periophthalmodon schlosseri; assembly: GCA_000787095.1. Lineage (NCBI taxonomy): Eukaryota > Metazoa > Chordata > Actinopteri > Gobiiformes > Gobiidae > Periophthalmodon > Periophthalmodon schlosseri. The sequence continues at coordinate 13,732 of JACM01026270.1, forward strand.
TAGCTTTGTGCGTAGACATGCAGTTATCACATCAACACCTGCGAAAAGGCCAAGATCGGCGATATTTGTGAAGAGATAACGGAAAGATCCCGTCTTGAAGAGACCGTAGCAGAGGACTCCTTAGAATGCAGCTCAACAAAGGATATTCCATCAGATCCACAGGATAATACATATGATTCACTGCCTGATGAGAGGTAAGTCAAAGCTCAAAGTACTAATCTCTTAAAAGAATAGTCGTATACAAATGTTATATATTTTTTGTTGTTGTTTGTAGCCCAGACGCAGCCAAACCCATCCATAAAATGCCATCATATATAGTTTATCAAAAATGCCTGTTGGAGCTTTTTGAGTTGTATTTCACAGTTACAGGTGTATTTTATTTTATAGTTACAGTTATGCAAAACAACAAATATCAAACATCACAAATAACTTACAAAATAGAAAGAAAATATATATACAGATATACAGATACATTATAAATAGAATAACTTTCAATAAATAGAAAAAAAAGTAACAGATTGTCCATTATTGCATCTTTGTTAGTATATAATTGCAAGTTAACCAACTAACCATGGAGAACCGTTCATTCTAGATTCTGAAGGTTCGTCTTGTGCGTCATCTTCGTGCTCCGGGTCAGATTCTGGTTCACACGTGTAGGGTTGGACGGTAAAATCTTCTTGTTATGCCTTTTTTAATCCATAGTTAAAAAGTGATCTGATTTCAGCAAAACTTCCAAACCACGCAATTCCGTTATCTAGAGGACTACAACAATGGCTGCCGGGGATGTCGCGCAGGTAAAGAAACACTCCCAGTTGCCGGGAGAGGGGTGGGGTGTGAAGGATCTGATTTACATTTAAAGGAGCCAACGCAAAATGAGTCGTGGGCTGTCAGTGCTCTGAGCAAGGGTAGGAGATGGGGCTGTGGAGCGCAAATTATGAGAAATGAAGACCATAGGAGCTAATATTACAATTATTAGACACCATACATACGTGTTTTGGTATGTTATAAAAACATAATATTTGTTCTTTAAGTGCGTTATCATAGAAATAAGTTTAGCGATCAGCTGATGGCCTCTCACATGGCTCATGGTGCGTGTTTGGGATGAACGATATGAAGGTGCAGTTGTTTCAAAACGTCTGAATGTGTAAATGTTGATTTGGTAAATACACTGGTAAACAAAAATATTTATTTTTTACACTTACAAATATCGTTTTACACTTACAAATATCGTTTTACACTTACAAATGTCGTCTTACACTTACAAATATTTTTACAAGTACACTAATTTTACAAGTACAAATCTGAAAATTACGCTTTCACGAATTTTGAGACATTTGTTGCCGGCTGATTTGAATCTGAAGAGAGCAGGGGGTGGGGTGTTTTCCAGAAAAAAAATGTTACCATTAGTTAGCGCCTTATGCTAGCAGACTTTTCCCCGACTTTTCCCTGTTAATAAGGCTAGTGTGGTATTACAAGTGGTTACAAACATTAGATCCTACATTTTTAGCTACAACGCCACTCCAGTTAACATGGACAAAGGATTCAAAGGCACTTATTACAGAACAGAACAGGCTACACATTGAGCATTGGCTTTAACAATGTGAAGACATACGTTTAAGTTGACTTCATCATTCAGGATCTGGGCAAACAAAATACACTCGTTCTAAGTTGTAACTTCTTTCAGTGCCGCTGCCAGAGGCCCGCACCTGGACCATTAAAAGGACTGAACAAAGCTGAGCCTGAGTCTGTCGCTGCACTGCTGGTGGGATGCTGAGCCCTGGGTGCAGCGGCCGGGTTTCCCCTCATGGTTCACTGGTTCATATAGAGTACACCATCATGTCAGGCAACTAGTCACTGGCCTAAGAAAATATAGGATCTAATGTTAAGACTTTTGTAGCCACACTGGCTTTATCTACGCAATTTACCTCGGTATCCAACTTATTAAAAGGTTAATAATGCACATCATAATATCACATAGAGGTGACATACTGTCTGAATTCGGGTTAGCTACTCCTTTGCTGTATATCAACCAGTTTGGCCGATGCCACAGCAACCCCGGTCCCTCTAGCCCCGCCCCCAGCTGTCTTCAGGTTCAAATCAGCCGTTGCACTTACAAATCATTCTGAGACAAACTTGGCGTAACAAATGTCTCAAAACTCGTGAAAGCGTAATTTTCAGATTTGTACTTGTAAAATTGCTAAGTTGTGCCTGTAAAATGAAAATGTGTAAGTGTAAAATGATATTTGTAAGTTTAAAACAATATTTGTA
>KN485701.1:0-12293 GCA_000787095.1 Periophthalmodon schlosseri
GACTGAGGGACTACACAGATAGCTGGAAAGCATGCTTACGCTAATTGGGGTCACCTGTCCACGGATTCGACCTGTAACTTGGCTCATGGAAATAGACAATTTTAATGCCATACTGTGAAACATTCCAGGCAAAGCAATAACATCTCCATATAGACAAGCAGGTGGGGGATCCTCCTTCAGAAACGCTACATAGTTCACAGTTTACATTGGGTGAAGCCCAACATTACAAAGTCCAGTTTTAGTACATGGTTGTGCCACAGGGAAGGGCATTAAAATGTAACCCAAAACATTATGCAACTTGTCCCGGATGGCCGGATAGAGTTAAGCTAAAGAGAAAATAAAAGTCACATTTTATTTGATAATAGATCTGGACATCTGGCTCTTCTGCAGGGTACAAGTTGCCCCAGTGGCATTAAAGAATGGTTCAAATGCTTGCAATCAGGATAAATAAATATGTTTTAACCTTACCTTACTTAGTTATTTCAATAGGACATTATAGTTCTGGTTCCTGTCTCACTAACTGTGGGTCTTTGCCTTTTGCAGAGTTCAGTCTAGACAGTGGACACCTGGAGACGAAGATGGACTGAACAATTTGCAATTGTGTAAATGATCTATGGGCTGTGCCAATATAGCAATACCATATTCAGATAACTACTGACACTGGAATTCTCAACAAGTCCATCAAAATGTGTGATAGTATTGTCCTAGAAGTTCCTTGTTTGTAAATTGCAATAGAAAAACTACATACAGTTCCTAGATATTGTAGGACTTAAACAAAAACATTTTCATGAGACTTTGCTCCAGGCCAAATCCCAACCTACGCTTGCCTACAGCCCTTTCCACTAGTGACAAAAGTTTTTTCTATATTTCATGGAGAACACAATACACTGAATATTCTAGGTGACTGGACTGTCCCATTCTCTCAACATGTGTCTCTCTCCACTTCTCTGAACTCGTGTCCATTCATGCATCCTTGATTCAGACCTGCTGACCTTGTTGCTGGTCTCGCCGGTTACGCTCGGCTGGGTAGTATCTCCATGACACTAGTTTGGTGCTTGTACTCGATGCTTTGCCTCAGATGACACGCTCAGAGTCGCTGGGGGCCGGTGTTCTGTGTGCATCGGCTGTGTGTGGGAGAGAATGTGTGGAGGTTTTTGGCCAGGTGCATTGCTTTCTGGAGAAGACTCCGTCGCACTTGCAAGCGAACCAAAAGAAAAGGGTCAAAGTAGTTGAAGTAACAGACTGTTCTTTGAAGTCATTGTCAGACCCTTGGGACTGTATAAGCTATGATTATACAGTGATTAGTTGGAACTGCCTTGTAGTTGGTAGGGAATTTAGGTCTATTAAAGGTCCTGTGTTATGCAAAATTGACTCTTGTGAGCTTTAAGCCATGTTAGAATGTTACCTCATCATGCCAGGAGTGCCAGGCAGGAGTTGTGTTTTGTTTCATTCACACATGTTTGAGTAACTCTTTATTATGAATCTGTCTACATCTCCAAAGCTCAAAATGGTCTGTTCCACCTTGTGATGTCATGAAGCTGTAGTTAACAGCTGCATTTTACTTGTTGTTCAGCAGAGATTGGCAATTCCAGGGCTGAAATTATCCAAATAATTCTGGGGAACGAGTACTGAGTTTAAAAACACAGTTCAGCCCTTCCTGCATTACCAAATTACATCACAAGGTGGGGCTTCTGAGTGGGACCCGGCTGGGCACAGCCCGAAGGAATGACGTGAGCTGACCCACTGCCTGCAGAAGGATCTTTAAGGGGTCGGTGCAGAGAGATCTGGGCAGCAGTTGAAGGCAGGGCCTCAACGACGGGATCTCTGGACATGGTGCCTGCTCTGGGATCATGAAATGTCACCTCACTGGGGAAGAAGGAGCCTGAGCTGGTGTGGGACGTTGAGTGTTACTGACTAGATATAGTCGAAGTCACCTTCATGCACAGCTTGGGCTCTGGAACCCAACTCTCTGAGAGGGGTTGGACTCTCCACTTCTCTGCCGTTGCCCACGAGGAAAGGCGGCGGGTTGATGTGGGCTTGCTTATTCCTCCACAACTCCCCAGTGAACGAGATGGTTGTGTTCCTGCGCCTTTGGGTCGGGGACAGGTCTCTCCCTTTTGTGTCGGCCTACGGGCTGAACAGCAGTGCAGAGTACCTGGCCTTCTTGGAGTCCTTGGGAGGGGTACTAGACAGTGCATCGACCAGAGACTCCGTTGTTCTACTGGGGAACTTCAACACTCACATAGGCGACGACAGTGACACCTGGAGAGGGGTGTTCAGGAGGTATAGCCTCCCTGGTTTGAACCCAAGCGGTGTTCTGTTATTGGACTTAGTCCATAACAGACACCATGTTCGACAAGGGTGTCTATCAGTGCACGTGGCACCAGGACACCCTAGGTCGGAGGTCGATGATCGTCTTTGTTGTAGTATCATCTGACACTCGTGTCTTGTCATGTCTTGGACACTTGAGTGAAGAGAGGGGCAGAGCTGTCAACCACCTGGTGGTGAGTTGGATCCGCTGGCGGAGGAGGAAGCTGGATAGACCTGGCAGGCCCAAGTGTATCGGGAGGGTCTGTTAGGAATGGTGGGAATAGTTTGTGGATCTCCTCAATGGCTGACGTCACTGAGGTGGTTGGCAAGCTCCTCGGTGGAAAGGATCGAGGAGGTTGATGAGATCAGTCCTGAATCTCTGGATATTGTGGGCTGTTTTGGCTGACATGTCTCTGCAACATCACATGGTGGTAGGGGACAGTACCTCTAGACTGGCAGACTGGGATGGTGGTCCCTCTGTTTAAGAAAGGTGTGTTTCAACTACAAAGGAATCACACTCCTCACCCTCCCCAGTAAGGTCTATTCGTCCTTGTCGCGGAACACTTGACCAACTCTATACTTTCCATTGGGTGCTCATGGGAGTTTACCCAGTTAGTTCACATGTGCCCTTTGCTAAGGGTTGTTCAGTCCCTGTATGATTGGAGCAGGAGCTGTTCACATTGCCAGCAGTGAGTCAGACCTGTTCTCAGTGCATGTTAGACTCCACCATTTCTAGGTGCAGTCCAGGGCTCCGGGGGTCCGGCTTGGGGACCACAGCATCTCATCTCTGTTGGTTTCAAATAATGTTGTCCTGATAGTTTAACTGAACCAGAATCTGCAACATGCACTGAGGATGTGAATGTGAAGCAGCTGGAATGAAAATCTGCTCCTTTAAATCCAAAGCCATGGTTCTCAACTGGAAAAAGGTGGCTTGCCCTCTCCAGGTGGGTGGGGAGTCCCTGCCTCAAGTGGAGTAGATCAAGCACCTCGAGGTCTTCATGAGTGCAGGAAGGATGGTGCGTGAGACCCGGCCCCGGATAAGTGGAAGAAAATGGATGGATGGATCACAGGGTGAAACGTAGTGTTTTCTCTTTGAGAGAAGAACTCAGCCCAAATATGCAGGGTTTAACTCCGTCCCCCATCCATAAAATATGTGTAATAGACTAATCCTCAAGTCATCAAAATTAGTACTCCTGACCATAAGATCAAAAAAGGTCTAAAGAAGGGTCAGGGACATTGATGGATGGGTCAAACGCGGAGAATAATTTTCCTCTCATGGGTCATGGGTAGCGCTTACTTTTCCTTAACATAAAATTTGTATTCAACTAAAACCAGATATTTCACCATCAAAAATGTGTATTATTTTCCCCCAAATTGTTACCGTGTTACTCTCAATTTGGATCAAGAACTCTCTGTCCAAGGTTACTTCAAGGACACTCTGTGCTACGAGTTAACAAATAATTTCAACTGAGATTTTGTATTTTTATGACTGTCAACTTTGTTCACAATGATATAAATGTATTCACTTGCATGTAACTGCATTGAATTTTTCCTCAATGCGATGGCTCTATTAGCATTAGCATCAAAGCACCCTCATTTTCACTTTGTAACTCACATCGATGACATTTATCTAATCAAAATGCCGTCTGTGGATGCTTTTTTATCTTGTGTCATCTTTGTACTCTTTCGACACTCATCTGCTACAGTTAGTAGTTTAGTCGACCAAGGCCACCTGCTGCTAGCTGCTATAGCTAATAGCTGCATAAAGCTCTTGCTGTCAATGCTCTAGCACATTGAGGGATGCTTTGAGAGATTTTGTGAAAGGGAGATTAAGGCGCTGATGTAAAAATAAAAGCTTCAAAGAGTATGCAAAATTTATGCCTGAGAAACAAGCCTGCAATATTGCTGTGCCAGGCGAGTAATTTGAGTGACTTTGGCAGTATTGAATGCAGTGCGGAAGAAAGAGTGGTGATGAGTGCAGACAATGACGGAAATGAAGAAGACGCCCAAATAAGAAGCTGGGAGTGTGAGATGTGCAATTTTATGTTTATGTTAAGACTTCTCCATTTAAAACATGCATTCGGTACTTGAAATACTTATGTATGGCATTTAAGTACAAATTACAGCTTATATGTCGGTGAAATCGTTTTAAATGATGGGACTTTCGGCTCTCTTAGGGGATCCGAATCTTTTGGATTCGTTCATTTCAAAGAGCCGTTCAAAAGATTGGCTCTTTTACTGTTTATTTATATGACAGAAGCCAATGTGAGAACTCATGTTACCCACAAACTAATCAGAGAGGAATGACCAAGGCTCAGATGTGTTTAAAATGTTTCAAGCTGAGAGTGGGAGTGTGTTTACCCTTTGAAATGATGCATACTCTAAATAGTGTTCAAACTAACCGTTAAAATGATGCCAAATATGTTTTTTTGTGTACAAAGCTCTCACTTGTGTCGCCTGGTCTGCTGCTGCTGATTCTTGTGTCGGTTCAGTGTTAATCAGTGTCATGATGCCTAAATATTAGCAAGAAAACGATTCGGTTCTTGTAAAAAATGAGAACTGAATCCAACCGTTCAAGTTAAGGAACCATTCAAAAGAGCCGACTCATTCACAAACGTCACATCACTAAAATTCTTTTTATATGACAACATTTCCCAATTTAGCGTGTGTCGTAGCCACAACATCCTCTAGTGTGAACAAAATGGTCAGGAAGCACAATGATGCTTAGTAAACATGTATCAACGGGGTAAACTTGGACCCATCATTCATTTTTAACACAACACACAAATTTGGCGTGTAAACCTGCTCCAGACTATCCTTGGTTTATCTCTTCTCTGTGTTCGTTTCAATGAGGTAAAATCCACATCTACCTTGCAATAGAAGCATATGAGCAGCATGAAAATTAGGCTTGGTATCCTGATTAATATATATGGTGATGTGGAAAAAGGCCTTTGGGTGCTGTACTGTGGTCACCCTCTGCTAAAGTGTATTTTTGTGGCACTCATCAATGGATAAAATGCAGAAGATGACTTTCATGGGCAGAGAATGGATGTCTTAAACTTTAAGGTGTGTGCGTGTGTGCGTGCGGTAGGAGGCTTTCTACCGTGTTATAACGCTGTCCCCTCATCAAAAACATGCCTGAATTGGTTCTATGTCATCCATGAATGTTGGAGTATTCTTACGGTCTCTCTCTCGTCCTTACTGTTAGCAGTACAAGCCCACACTTGTACGAGGCTCAGCCCACAAGTCTACGTGTAACCCATGCTCTCGTACGGCCATTTTTTCATGAATATACAATAGTAGAGTACAAAACAATATATTACAACTTCACAAACCTGATGTAATGTGCAGTTGTTTCATTAGCAGTATGCACACTGATTGAGGGAGACCCAGAGGGACAAAAAGTAATTGCGCATGTTGTTGTTTTCGGCAAATATAGCATTTTCAAAACAATAAAAGGTAACATGGCAATCTAAATATATTATGTGCTAACAATTAATGCCGCATAAGTGTTACACCCCTCTTTAAGTCACCTGCAGTAACTTAAAACAAGGCAGTGACATCCCATGTTGTCTTTTTAGATGCATTTCAAAAACAGTGACATTTTTATCTGAGTCCTATAGCAATACCAGACCATATTTGTTGCAGTGGCGTTGACAAGTGCTGATTTTGTGGGATTCTATTAGCAGCGCTAACAGTGCAGCCCACCTCACATCTCCCATTTGTTTGGTTGTTGTTGTTGCCTCTGACTGTTTGATCAGCGTGCTAACTTCCTATAGCTGCGGGCTACTGTGTGAGAAAGGCCACAGCAAGCAGAAAGAAGTGACTGCCACTACTCGGAAATAAGACATAGTTAGCCGGAATGTTACAAAGTTTTTCAAAAGTATTGACTTGGTTTAGACGCTTTAGGTCAACATTTTTAGCAAGTACACAATTCTGGCATTCTCAGGCAAAGTCGCTAACTCAGATTAGCTTGGTTAGTGTTAAATACTGCATGACACAGATGTACACAATCTGGACAGTTTTTGTTTGAGTACAATAGACTGTATATATAAATGGACATAGCTAACCTGCTAGCCGCCATGTTCCAAATAGGAAGTGATCATGGGTGCGCCTCCGGCTCCTCGACATCGATTTTCACCCCTCTCTCCGTAACTGCTGCTGTCAGGCTCGTCATTTTGGTCTTAAACTGTTCGTACTGACCCGCTCTACATGATCCTGGTGTTTTTATTTCACTATTGTGTCCGTAACGCAAGATATGAACAAAACAGATAAATCAGGCACCTTCTTTCCCCGAGGTCATTCCCGCTAGCGTTAGCAACAGGTTTGATTGACGGCGTTGCTAAGCACCCGCCCCATGCTAAACCAGTGGTGCGGAGGGGAAGGGGCGTTACCTTAAACAGGCTCGCTCCAGATTGGCTCTTTGGTTTTATTGATTTGTAATTTTACAAAATAAAACAAAAAATATAACCACAGTAATAAAGCAGCTCGTTGCAAAGGCACAGTGCTATTAAGATTCAGATTAAGCAGAACTGTTTCTCTGTATAAATGACAAAAAGTAAATCCATATCCTGTTTGTTTTGTCCTGGGTGTTGTGCACTTTAGAGATCAACCCCTCCCCTCAAATACAGCGGTCTCTGACATCAGTTTAATACAATCCTCAGTCTGTGGTTTGTGAGGGCTTTTCCAGATCGTCAAAATTAGTCTCGCAGCCTCAATAAAACCAACCACCACAAACTCGTAAATTTCATTTGTAAATCCAGGGGGCATGAGAAATTTATCCCAGTAGACGCACATTCAGTCAACTAAATTACTGGTACTGGCAAATTAGGCTAATCTGGTAGTAGAAAAAAACAAAACAAATTGAATACCTGGAGTTGAACTAAAACTATTGTTGTCAGAATACTAAAATTTCAAACTTGATTTTTACAGTTTCTGTTTTGTAGGTCTAATGAGCTACGCTAAGTGTGAACTGTGCCAACAAGCAGAAACGAAGAAATAAGGCAGTGTCCGACAGCAACTTGACCAGAACTGACGCAGCAGCTTGGATGAGGAGCGAAGTGTATTCACTCCTACAATTTTTTGTGCAGTTGACAGGTTTGAATTTTTCTTTTACTATAGATCATACCTGGACGACTGAGGGATTACACCGACGTTACCATGTGGTCTTACGCTAGTTCTGATTTATCTCAAGATCGTTCTAAAAATGTTCAGGAAAAGTCAAACCTTGTCCTGTTTATGGGATTATTTTTCAGTAGCTATACTTTTTTTTTATTATTATGGATTAGTATCAGATTTTTTTAATACTTTCAACAACCCTAACTAAAACTCAAATACAGCTAAATAAATCAATAACCTTTTTGCTTATAACTCCTGATCACAAGGGACCATACAGAAACGAGATTGTGTAGATTGCTGCTGTTGCTGCTTGGAAAACCCATCCACTTATAATAATAGTACTGCTACACCGTTGGGCAAAGGCTAAACCATCGGTGTTGTGAACTTGAAGGGATAAGCGCCAGCCAGACAAGATAGCTTTTTCTGACTTTTTGAACCCACAAACCTCACGAGAATTCCGTCAGCTCCACTCAGGTAACAGCAAAAAGTGAAATAGTCCAATACATTCCTCCCACCACATTCATCCCAGTATGACATGGTATCATCAAAATCTACAATAACAGAAGACCTAAACATTTTGACAAGTTCTACTGAAAAAAAAAAACAACAGAAACGGAAGAAGGATTTCACCATTTGGAACAAGCCTTGGCAGGTACTGATGACTAGGTTCAAACACCAAGGTTTCTGACAACAGGGATGAATCTCAAACGATCTGAAAATACACCAGACTAGCAGGACTTGCTTTGTGGGCTATATCTCAAGTGACACTGCAAAGATATTTTTTGACAAGCCGTTTTTCGTGTGACAAAGCATTGCATGAGTTCTGCAAAGACATTATCAGCTACTTTTAAGTTCGGTGTAGCGGCCTGTGGGATTGTATTGTCAAACATCATATAGTTGGAGCAATGATAAACTAATAGAGTTTAAAGATGCCATTTTAAGATGCTAAACAGAAAATTTTGCATTCATTAAACGGTATTCAGAGGCTTTAGTGAGAAGTGTATTTACCAGTAGTGATTAGTTTTGTCATGATATTAACATGTCAGAGTCAATTTCGATACTAAGGAATTGACTCAATACTCATACAGATTCCGATAAGATGATCCGATGATCCGATGATCATAAAAACTCTTTAAAAACGCTCTTTGTTTAGACAATAGAATGAGATTTTCAACATTAAATCATAGTTTATTTCTTTGTATTACCATGTGGCCTTATATCTGTGTAATCCCTCAGTCGTCCAGTAGGTTCCATAGTGGTCCATGGGCGTATAGTCTGTGTCTTATACTCGTTGTGATCCAGCTCAAGATCATTCTAAAGTTATTCAGGAAAGGTTCATTTTCTGTCCTGAGAATGTGACTTATTTAATATCCATACCTGCTCAAATGAGTATCTAGTTTTAGCATCTGATTTTTGATACTTTTGACAAGCAACCCAACTTTTTATATTGTTGACGAATGCATCTGTGTGGACATTTTGGGCACGTTGCCAATAACATTATGTTTTTTTTGGGTTGTTTTTTTGTTTTTTTTGTTTTTACATTGAATTCAAAGCCCTGTACACCTGATTTTCTCTAGGTAGCAAGTCAGTCTAGTAATAGCCGAGCCAGTCAACACGCTTTTCCAATCAGGGCCAATGAACATGATCGACACGTGGTTTAGTCAATCAGGGAAACTCAACATGGTGGCTTGCATGTGAAAAATAAAGATAAATAAAGGCAAAAACGCTAAACAGTGCATATCTAAGGTGAGACAAGTCCTAGTCAATAGATTGTCAATAAGCTTCTTTGTTTCCCGTGCATGCAGCACTGAAATAAACATGATTCCACGGCTCTGTGTAAGTTTGCCCTGAGACGCAGAGGAGGGAATAGTGAACAGACTGAGAGATCCTGTGAATAGAATATAAAGAGATGATTATTCTGAGTGCTACTGTGGTAATGATCTCCTCCAGCCCATGTTTGCTGACCAATCATAGCGTGGGGTGGGGGAGGATGCCGCCATATCACCAAATGTATCCTCAAAGTAAAGACATCTGAACAAGCAGATATTGATTTTTCTGGTTTTGTGGAAGCCCGTTAGTCCTGTCTTGAAATTAGGCCTACATGCGCCACCAGAGAATGCAAAATGGCTGTGATTAAAGGTATTTTTTGTGGCACTGAACAACAACGGACTAAATACAGACGACAACTTTCATGTGCCAAAAATACATGTCTTGAACTTCAAGGGGGTAAGGTAATAATCTTTTTGAAGCTTTCTATCAGGTTATAACATTGTTCCCTCATCAAAAACATGTCTGAAGAGGTTTTTATGTCATCCATGCATGTTAAAATATTCTTGCGATCTCTTCTGGGCTCTATTCAAACCCTCCTTGCAGTTAGCTGTACGAGCCTACACTTCTTGTACAAGGCTCAGCCCACACGGCTCCGTAACCCATGCTCCCGCACACTGACTTTTTTCATAAATATACAAGAGCAAGATACAAAACAATACAGAACACTACAACTTCACCAACCTGGAGATGTGCAGTAGTTTCATTAGCAGGACGCACGCTGATTGTGTTCTGAAGGGGAACTGCAGGGAGCAAAGGGAGGGGGGACGTAAGAGCGTCAAAAACAAAACTGAAACTAATGACATATTTTTATACGTTGTAATTTGCAAATATAGCATTTTCAAAACAATAAAAGGTAACATGGCGGTCTACATATGCCTCTCTGAGATACAGAGGAGGGAGTGGTGAACAGTGATCCTGTGAATAGAAGAGAGTATAAAGAGAATTATTTTGGCTGCTAGGCTAATCCAGTAATGATCTCCTCCTAAAAAATAAAACATTAGAAAATAGTAGTTGGGTAGGTGCAGCCACACCACCAAATGCATCCTCATAAAGAAATCAAACAGATAGACATTTATGTGGCTGGATTAGTTGGTGTTTGCTAGTCCTGCCTTGAAATTAGGGTGCGCTGGGTGCGCTACCAGAGAATGTAAAATGGCGGTCCAGGCTAATGCAGTTGACCGTCGGCTAAAACTGTCTAATTCTCTGTAACGTTCTATCTTCCTTTTCTATTATCACTTTTGAGGCTTCCCAAACACTGGCTTATTTCCACTGACCTATCCTTATTGGAACATTTCTGCTCAGTTAGCTTGCGTAATGATGCATACGGCGTCTTTGCATTAAGCGCGTCTGGACTGTTGTTTGTGCGAATGTGTGTAATGGTGTGGATCCTTTAGCTCCTCTGTAACTACCACTGCGGCAGACATGGGGGAGATTTGTGGAGATTTTTGCCTAATGAGCAGGGATCACTTGCATTGTTAGCATTAGCTCAACAATGCAGTAGGTGGTTTAATTAAGGCCTGGCTGCTTTTAGAGGATCAGCACTCATCCACGCACACACACGGCCCAAGCACATGCCCATATGCAAAATGGAGTCTCTAAAGGCTGTATTGATTTTGCCTTGGAGATTTACCTCCGCTTTTAATTGTAGGGTGCAAAGTGTATCATCCGTTTTTGACCGTCCTCTAAAACAGAGGTCCCCAAACTTTTTACTCCTACTTCAACGCATCTCAAAAACACATCTGCACAACCCATATAGTATCTAATAGTTAGTATATATTTTATTTGATTGCATAATTTGGAATACATATTACATATTACAATCAAAAAAGACAAGAGGGCAATTTCTTTTGTGTACCCCCTAGTGGTTCTTAAACTTTTCACACCAAGTACCACCTACAGAAATATTTGGGTTTCCGAGTATCATCAGTGGGATCAAAAGATGTTTTTTTTTAATCATGGCCAATGCTGACACAATTGTTTAGAATCTAGAGCAACCGATGGCTGATAAATTTGATTATTTTCCCCAAATTATAATTTGAATTTACTACAAACTCACCCGCTATAAAACTAGATAAGAGAGTAGTGAAGTCACATTTTAGGCATTACCCTTTACACACTGAAAAATGTCAGATTTATGCTAACTGCAGGGTAGGTCTAGTATGTACTTTGAGCGAGTTACTTGCAGATTGCACCAACTATGACAACTGTGGTGCATATTTGACCAAAGCAACATGTGTTTCATGTGGGTTCACCCGATAACACGTCTAATGACTTGAAAAATGCTCCAGACTTGAAAACTGCTCCAGACCATTGCGGAATCCAGGAAAAATAGATTTCTTGCAGATTTTTTCTGCAGACCCTGCCTGGACCTGCACTTCACCGTTCAGTGTGGCTCCATAGTTTTGCGGGATCCACGCGAGTCTTGAACCGCTATACTGTATAACTATATAAAAATGAAGTCAGGTCTAAAATAGGACTACATTATTGCTGTACTGCATCTTGGCCCATTTGCCTCTGTGACAACATTCTATGCAAGGGCTTTACAAAGTGAACTAGGAGCGCAGACCACTAGAACAGAAAAAGAGGTTATGTAATTAATAACTTGTTTCTCTACTGCCCTCTTGAGACTTTGTTTAATGGATCCGTTGACTTCCTGTTAGATGATGCCTGCAAATGTATTTTTACAGGACGGCAGGGGAAGCGCGGCCTCTGATTGGTTGCGCTGTTCCTGCCTTGCTCAAGGCCTGTGTCACGTTAAGGTTAGGCTCTGGCTGGAAATGGTTAAGGTTATGGAAAAGGGTTCAGCTAACCAATCTGCAAAGACACTGTCAGTTACAAGCCAATCAGAGACCGTACTTCCCCTGTTGCCCTGTGAAACAAAACAGGAAATTTGATGTCAGTCTTTAATGTTCTGAAATTTTCTTGGATGAGATACTGAAATATCTTTATGGCAAGTTAAATTAGCAAACACGCTGCAACATAACATTAGCTTGTAATTAGTGACGTAGCCTAATAAGAACCACGCGGAGTCGTGA
>KN485701.1:24580-39858 GCA_000787095.1 Periophthalmodon schlosseri
GACAGACTAATAATAAAGGGTTACTCGAACATGTGTGAATGAAACAAAACCCAACTCTGGCTATGTTATTGATGAGATGACAACATAATAACATGGTATAAAACTTACAAGAATCAATTTTGTTGAATATAGGACCTTTAATTGACCTCTGCAAATAATAAAAAATAAATAAATTAAAAAGATTCCTCAAGACATGCCAACCTACTTAGCCAAAGGTTTACGGTACAGTCCCCAGAGCCAGCTATAATTAACTGGATAATTTTAGCCCTGAAATTTCAAATCTCTACTAAAGAAAAGGTAAAAAGTGGCTGTTAACTTGAAAACTACCACAACATGACATCACAAGGTAGAACAGAGCATTTTGAGCTTTGGAGATGTAGACAGACTAATAATAAAGGGTTACTCGAACATGTGTGAATGAAACAAAACCCAACTCTGGCTATGTTATTGATGAGATGACAACATAATAACATGGTATAAAACTTACAAGAATCAATTTTGTTGAATATAGGACCTTTAATTGACCTCTGCAAATAATAAAAAATAAATAAATTAAAAAGATTCCTCAAGACATGCCAACCTACTTAGCCAAAGGTTTACGGTACAGTCCCCAGAGCCAGTGTATACTGTCATTGTAAAAAGAAAGATACTTCACCTACGTTGTCCGTATAAATGAGTTTGTATAATTGTTTTGGTTGGAGGAGTCCTTGGTGCGGAGTAGCCTTTTGTTTTTAATGGACTGTGGAGTGAATTCATAATTATATCAAAGAACTTGTGTCCAAACAGTGCAGAATCATTTTAAAATTAAACTAGGCCTATTTGTTTAACGATATGATTGCGAGTGACTATTCTTACCATATTCACGAGTTTGATACTAGGCCTTAGCAAACTGACTCATCACTCTTTGCATATAACTTGTATTCATTACCATTTTAGAGCATACGGTAAATGGTAAATGGTCACATTTTTATATGGCATTACATAAGGCACTCAAAGCGCTTTACATCAAGGAACCACTCACCTATTCACAGACGCAATCATACACCAGTGTACGCAGACACTGAGGGTGAGGTGGGTTAAGTGTCTTGCCCAAGGACGCCACAGCAGTACAAACTGAGCTACTTCATCTCAATATCAAATGCTATCTCGCAAACTATTACATCTTCGCCATAATTATACATTTTACATGTTTGAACCTCAAGGACAGTGACGAGGTTGGAACAGAATTCCGATTGTGCGTGCGCTCGTGTGTGGTGTGTACTTACGTATTTATAACACAAGGACGGCGCTGCGGAGGAGGCGCTGCATACTGACGAGCCCGAGAGGAAGAGGCTCTCTGTGCTGGCAGGCCGAGGCGGGCGGCACTAACAACAAGTCATTCACCTCATTTAGGCCACGCTCACATCCCTGCTCCAACTCTCAACTGTTAGGATTCTGCAAACATGAGCAAGCAAATCAAAGACTGGTTGAATAGTTTAGGAGGAAACGGTTGTCTGCAGTCTAGTTTAGATGTTGGGTAAAGAGTAAAAAAAGCGCATGTATAGTCAGGGGAGGGAGCGCATTTGTCTCTTATTAATGTTCATATCTTGATTTACGGGCGCGATAGCGAAATAAAAATACCAGGATCACGTAGAGTGGGTTAATACGAACATTTTAAAAACAAAATGAGGAGCCTGACAGCAGCAGTTACAGACAGAGGGGCCACAGTTTCTAACGTAAAGTGAATTGGAGCTGAAGCAGCCGGAAGCGCGTCCACGAGCACTTCCTATTTGGAACGCAGTGGCTATGTCCATTTATATATATAGCCTATGGGGTAAATAACTATAAAAAGTGTGTTGCAGGTTGGAAAGAAGATAAGCATTGACTAATTTGTAAATCAAATGTAGTGTGCATTTACATTTTATAGAAAGTGTCCATAGAGAGTGTTCTCCAAAGTAACTACTTATGGATTGGCAACAGCAACTTATGGGGGAATAAATTACCAAGGAACATCTCAATGTTTCGATTTCTTGCAGTTAGTATGTTTTATATATACCATTAAGTTGTTAACTAAAGCTAGAGAGTTCAAACTTCACTGTGATTGGTTAAATCCACCTCTCTCAGAACATGACAGAGGCTGACCAATAGGAGGAATGGGTGGTGGAAAGTGTCTGAGAGCTTCATTAAACAGAAAAGCATCATATAACGACCTTAGCTCTATTTACTGCATTTAACTAAAACACATTTTTATCACTAATATCCAGAAAGAAGGGCGTACAAAATGGACTATTTCTTGCCTATCCCAGCAAACATTTTATATAGGCAATTTTCCATATATGCTCCTGTAACACTGCCCATCTGACACGAACACTTACATACTCATAGACGAGACGAGTGAATTGTCTTGCCCAAGGACACAATGACAGCAAGCATTTGTAGCGGAGCCATTGTTTTGATTTGTACGCGGACATCTTAACCTCCATCCAGAGCCAAATAATTTATACACCACCAGAGACATTGTGATAAAAAAATAAAAATAAAAAAATACGCTTCGATGATTTCAAAAATTCAAAATTGGTTTGACCGACTCTGAAGTCTCTCACTCCAAAAAAACACTGTGCTCCTTTTGCCTACATTTCTACCAGTCGGAAAGCTGGAGCTGTTCTTAAAGGGCATTTTTGTCTTGGGCTTAAGTGCTGCTCCCATCTAACTTTTATTGTAGCCTAATAGGTTTTTCTAATTATCCTCGCAGTCATAGAGTAATACAGATTCCATAACTCCTCATGAGTCAGCAGAGAGGTCATTATGACAAGACTATAGCAGAGCGGAGAGAGGAGAGAGGGAGCCTGTATTCTATATTTGATGCCTCCTTGCTTCTTGCTTAGTAGCTGGATCGATACAGGTGCATATTATGGTTAAGGGCAAGAACAAGTATGGATTCCGAGCAGCAGCGGAGACTAGATTGTGTTTCCGTGTGCGCGGGAGGCAGGCAAATGGAGGAAGTGTGAGGACTATGGATTGATGGCAAGACAGGACGGCATTAAAACCTTACAAGAAAGAAAAAAAATGGTAAGACATGGCATCTAACTTCTCCTTAGAACAAGCCCAAGCCTGGATATATAAAGAATTGTCTAAGAAGCGAGTTCAAACTAGTTGCCGTTTGATGCTGTTTGAATAACATAAAACTAGATCATGGAACTGCTCAGTCTATGTTCATTATAGTAAACATGAGGCCCATTCATACAGGACATGTTTGCCGTGGAGCTGTGCGCAGGGAGAGCTGTAAGTAGTTGTGACAGTCAGAAGGTCAGTGGAGATGGAGATAGAACAGTTTTATCCTATACTGTGGAATATTATAGCCAGAGGAACAGCATTTCCATGGCCAAATGGACTGGCTCCCGAACCACTACGTAAATTTGTAAATAGACTGCTCACGAATGGAGAGCCACAGCGCAGGGGGAATGGAGAGCCACAGCGCAGGGGGAATGGAGAGCCACAGCGCAGGGGGAATGGAGAGCCACAGCGCAGGGGGAATGGAGAGCCACAGCGCAGGGGGAATGGAGAGCCACAGCGCAGGGGGAATGGAGAGCCACAGCGCAGGGGGAATGGAGAGTTCCTTTCTGTAAGATGTCTTGCTCCGACCGTTTTCCCAGTGAAAGGAGCTAAACTTTGGAACACGTGTAAATTGTGTGTGCGAAAGAGAGAGTATGGGGTGGCAGGGGGGAGAGAGGGGGCTGAGAAGGAGAGAGAGGGGGCTGAGAAAGAGTGAAATGTGACTGTGCGAGTTTGTAAGTTCTACAACTAATACCACTGCTTTTTTATTGAAATTTAAACAGTTTTAAAAGCCCTTCTGGGGACTGCTGTTGCAAATTAACCCAGGCTATAAACACTGTGATACCTGCATGAGATTACTGAATTGTTAATGTATGTTTGTTGTATCTGTCCCCAAGCCCGCTCACAGTAAGGAAGTTATTTTAGTCAAAAAAAAAAGTTATATACTAGGGCTTTCACTCCATGTCTGTTTGCACAAGAAAAAACTGCATATCTAGCATCTAACTTTTTTTTGTTATTGTTTAAAATCTGGTTATGGATATGGTCTATCAAGATAATTTTATGTGTTTCTACGTGCAAAATTGTCCACAAACCAGCACAATATGGCACATGTATAGTTTAGTACATCATTCTCAACCAAATTTGAGGCTCCAAAGGTTCTTCGAGAATCCCGAGGGGAAAAACATGTTCAAACTTGACTACCTAAATTATAATAAATCGAAGTGTTGAAATTGCCTCTATAACATATTTTATAATGATTACTGTTCTATAGCATAGTAACAAAAACTACGTTGGCTTTCCATTTAAGACAACAGCTTGTAGTTGGACAGTTCCGGGGTCACCAACGTACTACTGGTAAAACTGAGGTCGCTGAGAGAAAAAGTTTGGAAACCGCTGTGTAGAACCAATACTGAGAACGTAGTCGGAAAAGTGGCCATGAAGTCTAAACGTGGACTCATTCAGGGATGTACGGTTGGTGAAATTGCAGTTGTCACTTGAAAGTATCTGTGGAGTACTTATGGTTTACTGTCCCCGCACCACATAGGAAAACACATCAAGTCATGAAATAACATAGTACTCGCTCTGGATAACGCTTTACTCTTAAAAAATGTCTAGGAGAGAGACAAACGGATGGGGAGGGTAAGTGGGGATGGAAGACAAGATAGCTGGTCTGTTAAAAGTCATTTGTACAGAAGGGCGAAACCTATACATGCAGCTGGGTGGGAAAGGCAGATAATGCAAGATAAAACAGGCCAAACATGGAAGAGGAAGGGAGAGAGAGGGAATAGGTTTGCGCAGGAGGAGTGACAGACAGAAGGAGGATTTGCGGTCTCGCTCACAGATAAGCATGCGGCTTTACTTGCTATTTTTCCATTCTCTCCAAGTGGCACTATGTCAGTATATACACACATGCGAGCGCCGTGCTTTGCGGGAGCATTTCAAGATTTGTCACTGTCCTCTCTACAGCTCTCAAGTGTCCAAAACATACCAGCCATTACATTACTACAAATGCTGTTTTTTTAACCCATCACCGCAAGAGAAAAACCTAGGGATATTTTTTATTTTTTACTTTTAGACCAGAGTTCGCCCCATTTTTGTCGAGCAAAAGGTTGTTGTGGGGGAATGACTTTAATTATCTATATAAAGCTTTATGACTAAAAAGTTGGTTTGATTAGCTCTTCACCTTTCCCTGACTTTTACTTTCTCTTCCTGATCGTTCTTCTTAATATAGGCCTTTTGTGATATAGGGGGCGACAGTAGCTCAGTTGCTAGAGTGTTTGCCCGCTGATCCGTAGGTTGGCGGTTTGAATGCCGCTCTCGACGTAAAAGCAGCACAATTCGTACGCTAAGTAATTCAAAGACATTAAAATCACCAATACAAACAAATCAGAACATAAACAATCATCATAAAATTAACACTAAAAGAGAAGAGTGCAGAATAAAAACCTTTCAGTCATATGCACAGCTAAACAACCGTTTTAAACAACAACGAATGAATGCTGTTGTTGTGTCCTTGGGTGAGACACTTAACTCACCTTAACTTAACCCCAGTGTCTGCGTCCAGTGTTACTCACGTGTTCGAGTGATTGTTAGCGGTACATAGTTGATCATGTTTGGAGGCTAACGCTAACCGTCCCGTTGCAAATGCACTGAAGCTAACGCAGGCGCTCTGTTTACAACACTGGAAGGGTCTAGAACATCTCAAAGCTCAGCTGATTCAAGACACAAGGACTTTTAATGAGCGCACATGGACGCACTGGTTCTGTTTTCAGGCTCTCTGTACCTGACAAAAGTTCACCCTTGTCGAGTTACCATAGCAACCGGAAGATTGGTTGTTGCTACCCGTAAAGCCTGACTCCAGTGTGATGAGACAGAAGGAGAGAGAATAGAGCCAAGTGAACTTTAATCACCGTGTTCATCATTAGTGGAGTGGGATGATACCTGTTGTAAATAAAATGATATAGCAGTTTGCAAAAGTTGAAACATATGTTGAAAATTACAGGAAGTAGAGAGCTCGAAAACACATCGATGACATCACACTAGGGAGAATTCTATCCAAAATTTTGGCACAATGTACACGGAAGAAACACATTTTTCTGATCATTATTTCAGCAAAAATAATTTTATCTGTCAAATCATTTCTGGGTTTTGGCCCAGTGTACGATAAGGTAAGGTAACAGTTATGGAATTCTCAAGGGTGATGTCATGATTTCCAACCAGGAAGTAAAATTTTAACCCAAATAAATGGCCAAACTGGGGAAAAAAAAGACATTATTTTGGTAAAATCTTAAAAATAATGATCTGAAGTGTTTTAGTAAAGTGAGTAGTCCAGCTTGTCATAGGCACTTTAAATAAAATTGCCTTTATTTTTTTTTTTTTTTACAATCAATACTAAATGTTTTAAGTTGTCAAACAAATCATATGTGGAGTTGTGATTAGTTTCATTTTTTGGTAATTTGAGTGTTATGCCACGTTTGTTTTCTTTTTTTCCGACGAGGTGATTTGACTTGTAACTTATTAGTGCCACTTCAGACATTTCAATTAAATTTAATCTCTTTTTGTTTAATTTGTGAAAGTGTAAATGAATCCATTCATGCAATAACTCAAAAAGAAATTGATAATATATATAAGAGTATCAGATATTTATTGTGGAAGCATTTGGGGTGTCTTCAGTGCGTTAGAAAACAAAAAAAAAAGTGTATTTATTTATTTATTTATTTATTAAGTTAAAACTTACTACAACTTTACTTCAAGTGTTGGGCAAAAAATAATAAAAATAAATCTTGCAAATTATATTATTATTATGATATTGGTATTGGCCAATTATGGTCAGTGGTCACATTTTTATATAGCGCCGCTTTTCCACCTTCAAGGCACTTTACATCAAGGAACCACTCACCCATTCACACACACATTCATACACCAGTGTACGCAGACACTGGGGGCGAGGGGGGTCAAGTGTCTTGCCCAAGGACACAATAACAGTAATCACCTGTGGGAGCTGGAATCTCACCTGTGGAGCTGGAATCGCACCGCCAACCTGTGAGTCAGTGGACCTCACCGCTCTACCAATGATGTTTTTAGGTCGAACCGCCGACCTTCGGATCAGTAGATAAACACTCCTATCGCCCTGTAGATATTGGTATTGGCTGATATACACCTTGCTACCTTTACCAATATTTAATTAGTTATATTTTTAGTGTTTTATGCATCTTGTTTAATCAATAAACATTATCTGAACCAAACAGGAAAATCATTGATCGAACAGCCGTGTGAGGAGGCCTTGACTGTTGCCTGCCGTTCTTATCTGCCTGTTTTACGAGCCGAGAGGGGGAATGGCATTACTTAGTGACTATACAGAACAAGTGTAGCCCCATAAAATACACAGTGAACATGGAGGAGTAGAGAGTGCAGTTTCTTCGTGTTTAGGCCCGCTTTCATCTTCTCCACTCTGAGCGAAGGGAAACAGGGCCAAGTGATCACAGACTGCTCCATCCAGTTAACAGCGGCGGAGATCACAGCACACGCGCAACGCAACAAGGCAATGACTTAAAAAAACGCGCCGGTAATGAGGTCTGCTGCCAGGAACATCAGAATAACTGTGTGGAGGAGGGTTAGGTCTTAAAGGTGAACTGGGTAACTTTTCCGACGAGGGTGCCCAATACCCGCTCGTCTCCATGGTCATGTTTTCTGTTATTGCCTGCAATCTTCCAGTTACAGAGAGAGGGGTGACGGTTTTTTCAATAGAAAGTCAAACGGAGTCAGAGTTGATGGAACAGGAAGCGCGCCCATGCTGATTTCCTATTTGGAACATGATGGCTAGCAGATTAGCTATGTCCATTTATATATATAGTCTATGGTTTTGCCGTTACAGTAATGCTAACAACTACTATGCTAACAGCGCACCAGCATTACTTCCTTGTTTGAGGATGATTTTATAATATATCTGTTTTGGAAAAAAAAACAAAAAAACAACAAAAACAAACTTTATTACACACGTAAATAATTTGATACAACCCCTTTAAGTTTTTGTTGTAGATGTAGCTGTATATTTATACTTTTAAACGTGTTTAAAAAGTAGTCTCCCGGACATATCTTTCACAAAGTGGCGTTGTTTATAGGTATGTTTGAACTTTGATCACTTATAAATAAAATAATAAAATATCTGTTATCTACAATGATTGCATTCAATTACATTACCATCCGCTTTTTTTTTGTTTGTTTTGTTTTTGGTTCTTAAGATAATCATCCAATCAGAAAGCAGAATGAGCTCCTTATCGAGTTTTATGATCCTATAAGACCAGTTTGCCATGAACTCAAAAGGGCAATCTGAAGGCATTCCCTAGCATGACAGCTAACAGCTTACGTCTGACTGCATCGCATATCTGAACCAGTAAAATATATATCTCTTTACATTAACAATAATAGCCAGTTTTCAAATAGAGACAGAGAAGTATTTTGTAATAAACACATAGACACCTGGAATATGAAATCAGGCTTTTTTTTTTTTTTTTTTTTTTTTTTTAATTTTCTGGGTTTTTTTTTTCACAACTATTGTGAAAGCAGCATTATGTGACAAAATGAGACCGCTGCTCAATTTACAATGTGCCAAAGGGTTTGTGAGAGCTAGGGACAAGTTAGACAGATTTACTTCCTACTTCCTACATCTGCGGTGTGAAAATGAGGTACCCCAGCTTGAAAGTAGTGTTGTCACGATACTAAGGAATAGACACGATTTTCAAGATTAAGTAGTAGTACGTTCTTTTCTATTTCCATGTGGCCTTATATCTGTGTAATCCCTCAGTCGTCCAGTAGGTTCCATAGTGGTCCATGGGCGTGTACTAGTCTATGTGTCTTATACTTTCAGGAAAGGTTCATTCCACTCCTGAGAATGTGACTTTTTTACTATCGATACTTGCTCAAATGCGTATCCAGTTTCGATACTAGTTTTAGTATCGATTAGCGTCTGATTTTCAACTTTTGACATCCCTACTTGAAAATAATAAAGTCTGTCTGATAACAGTTGGATGCTAATTCTTTTGATTACATCACTGTCACACGTGTGGCTCTGACCTCCCATAATCTACAACCTTTACTCAACAATATATCCTCAGTACTGCCAGTTAAAAAGTACTTCAGTATTTTATGGCCACTTTTCCAACTATTTCCAAGTTTCCTCAGCCGAAATGGCAAGTTGTCCTCACATATTTACAAAGCTATAATTATACGCAAATGACATTTAGTTTTGCTTGGAGTGGCTTATCTTCAACGCTAATCTGCAGTACCACTATTTTGCCCATGTCAGCACTTTCCGTTTAAGGTAATTAGCTGTCAGGTTGTATTAGCCCACATATGAATGGTGCAGTATATGAGAAGGCCGATGGGAGGGAAAGGAGAGAGAAAGATTTTTTTTTATTCTTGGGTTAAATCATTTCCGTATACAGTAGGGGTGTAGTCGACTACAGAAATTCTTGGTTGACTAAAGAGATGTCCAAACGATCGATTAGTCTGACCTAAACTGTACTCACGACTACGCCCGCACAAGAGTCCGTGCAAAAACAACTATGTATGTAGAAAGATTTACTAGAAAACAATTGATATGAAAATACAAAAGTCTTCATGTGGATAAGTGGGCCTATATTTGATTTAATTTCACACATTTGTTCATTTTCCATAATTTTTCCATAACAAACTAATCTGCAAGACACAACTATCCCAGATTTGTTTTGCTTAGTCTTTATTTATTTACAGTTCATCTTTAAGTTAAATACCACACACACACAAGTTACTTTAAAGATATTTTATTTGGTTATGTGGAGTCTCCACATGGTTCATGGACAAGGAGGGTGCGCCCAGTGTTGGCCATTTTTAAAGCCTTTGGCTGAGGTCATGGGCTGGACCATGTGGAGGTTTAAGGTTTAAGTTCTGTTTGTTTCATTGTCTTGGTGTATTTTGGTTTCAGTATTTCAGTGGTTATAGTTTTATTTTAAACACTTTTGTTAAAGGGAATTAGGCCCTCATAAATTAAGCAGTTAGACTGACATACTGCAAAGTTAAAAACTAATCGGCACCTGGGGAGGTCCTTCCTGCTGGGAGAGTATAAAAGTAGTCGGTTTTATTTAAGTTGCTTATTTTCTGTTTGGTTGTGTGAACAGTTTGTTGTTTTCTTTAGCTATTTTACATTTCAACCAGAGTATTTTTTTAATAAATTCAGTCTGGTAAAGGACACTTTTTGTTCAAGTCTGCCTTCTACTTTGACCACATGAGGCCAGCTTCCCCACACTTCAGCTAACTCGCTCACTCACAAACTCCTCATTCTTATTGTTGTCTCATATAAATCCTTGTAATCAAAAGAAAACGATTTGTCAACTAATACACCGTCCACCGTTTAATTGACTAAGAGTCCGATGGAAGCGAGGCTGCCAATCTGTGCACACACCACTTTCATGTTAGGCATTGTGGGTAAAATGTCTTGCCTAAGGACACAACAACAGAACTTGGTCCGAGCGGGAATCGATCCTCCGACCACCAAGCCCTAGTACACATACTATCCAAAGATGAGACTACGACAGCTTTTCTCTATAGGAGCCGGCACACACACATGAAATAATGAAATATTGATAGGCTGCTGCAGACCATGCACAGCTCAGCGCTAGTAGTAAATTTGAGAACTGAATACATGAAAGGCTAGCAATTTTTTATTCAAACAAGGCCTAAGTTTTTTTCATCAAACTGGGGCCTTATGTAGCACACAAGGTTAGCTGCAACTGTCACAACACGCTAAAGATATAAAGAGGTAAGAAAGGGTTTGTGTAAACTTTGGACTTCTACAGGTACTGTGTACAGAGGTGGTGGAGTAGCCAAAAATTGTACTCAAGTAAGAGTAACGTTACTTCAAAATATTACTCCAGTAGAAATACAATGTAGTGGTCTAAGAAATTACTCAAGTAAGAGTAAAAAAATATTTCGGAAAAGTACTACTGAAGTAAGGATGCACTACTCAAATATTCAAATCAGTTAATATTGTCAACATAAAGCTTTTACCAGTTGTAGACTTACTCACAGTGGGAAGAGTAACCCAAAACTTTTACTCAAGTGAGAGTACTGTTACTTCAATGAAAATATTAAGTAAAAGTAAAAGTACGGTGATAGAAAAGTTCAATTTCTTTAAAAAGTTACTTGAGTAGTACCCACCCCTGACTGCGTGTGTGCTTGGCACCAAAGACAGTACTCGGTTGCTGTTGAGAAACTCCTGATGAAAAATGCTTCTATGAGTGGTCAGTGGAATGGAGTGAGGAAGTCACGTTTTTATAGCTATAGTATAACAGGTAATAAATGCAGGCCAATAAAGTTTCTCCACCATAAAAAGTTCCACAGTGCAACTTTTACTAAAACGTGACTTAATAATGGCTCAGTGACTAGTAGTATTATCAGAAATCATTGCAAAAAAAGAAGCCTATTTGTACTGTTTGTATTTGTTTATACTCATTTCACAAGACTATATTCGTCCCAGATATGAGAGGTTTGTCAGTCCTTCCTATGCCGGCTTCTTCAGATCACACGTGCACAGCTATTCCTCCAGCTAGATACTCCTAACCGGGATGCTCGAGTACCTAGTTTCTGCGCAGCTCCTGACAGTCTGCCATAGAACCAGTGGAACCAGAACCATTCACAAAAGGGCCAATTTGAGCTGCAAGATTTTGGAGGGTTCTGTATACTCTGTATTGTTAGCACATGGAGGAGCATTAACATTTGAGAGGAGGCTGAAATATGAAGTGATAAACTAAGCTTTTCAGAACAATTTAAACTACAGGTGCAGCAAGATCTTTCTATTAAAAGGACATTCTATTATCTTAAAGCCACAGTACATAACTTTAAGTAAAAAAAAAAATGTTAAAGTTTAGTAAAAAAAAAAAAAAAAAGTAATGAAACTGCAACTTGATATCATGACGATATGATGTCAACACTTGATTAAAAAATCTGATCACAAAAAAGTTTAGTTAAAAAAACCCCAAAAAAACCCCATCTAAATCCAAAGCATGTTTTTTTCTTTTTGGATGTTTTTATTGCTCTGAAAATGTACAGTAAGAAGGCTTGCATCTCCACAAATGTGACTCTTACTTGGCCTGGTGGAGGCCCTCCTCCAGCTTGTTTCCATGGAAACACTGTCTCTTTGGCTAGAATGTTCTGGAGGTATGAATGGGGTATGGTTTTAGCTTTAGATTTCCATTGAATTAAGCTGGCGACATGCCACCTCCAGAAAGTTACATACTGTTCCTTTAATAACTGCAGCCTTTGTGGTTTGATAACTGCTCCAACTCAAATTGCGATTTTGTTTTGATTGCTATGGTGTAATTGCCTGGCAAATCCAGAATGATCTCTCTATTTTTACAGCTTGATATCAGTCTGGTCCTCACGTCTTCTGTTGCATCTTAAACCCGGTCAAACGTGATCATCCAATAAGATCCTTTTTTTTTTTTTAGTGACACATGTGAAACAAAGGAGCTCATTGGCCACTTATGATTTACAAATAAAATCAAATTTACCTCACCTCAAATTAACAGAGTTTGGCGCTTCACTCATAGATTCTGCAGAAATCCACGATGTTTTTCAGCCCCCCCGTAATATTTTTTTCCTTAATTTTTTCGATATGGACGGACCATGCATGTCCCTGATTGGCTAATCCACCTGTCAATCACGCCCATTTGAAAACGGGCAGATTCACCGATGGCCAGACTCACATCTATCCACCTGACAAACCACTTCACCCATCTATGCCCAACAACACAAGTTTATCACAGAAAAGCATTCAACATGGCCGCCCTTAGATTGACAGATTTTTGCTTTCTCATTATACCGTGTGCACTTCTCTGGCTCTCTTTGTGTTGGAGGCAGACTCAGGAACATATTTCCCCAAGGAATGATGCAGCAAAAGCCGGCTCTGCTCTGCTGTGCTGCTGGGGGTGGGCGTGACTATAGACATATGCATTTTCCACTATTCATTCACATCGGCGTACCTTTCCTATGGGACGACTACGACATCTGCGCTTGTGGGAGAATACGGCATAATGGCCACCTGTATTTCCGAACACGAGCGGCGTTTTGTGATAGCGGCGCGGGCTTACTGAGAATGACTGGTATAATTGCTGGATGACACTGTCCCCGAGGAAGTTAAAACGTCTATATCAACATGGACACTCCATTGTTATGCTGCCATTTCCCGGGCTTGATTTATGCCAAGCAGAAAGCAAAGATAATCAGTTCCCCAGTGCAACGCTTTATCTCGTGGCATTTGTTTTACTGTGCCAGGAAGAGGATATGCTTTCACTGTCCAAAGCGATGTAATGTAGTTAGTGTGAATGCGGAATGTTCTGAGAGGACGAGAAAAATGTACAAATCTTGATATAAAGTATGAGATCAAATTAGCTACATCAGTTTACTTCTATAATGTTTCCTTCGTGCAGTGAAACTATAGGCCTGTCACGATGACAAACTTCTGAAGTGCGATATATTGCTGAAGTAAATATAGTCGATAAACGATAATATGGAACTGGGAGACAGTGGCTCAGTTGGTAGAGCGTTTGTCCATCAAATCCCGGCTTCGAAATAAACATCATTGGTTGCGTGGTCAGATTCACTGACCCACAGGTTGGCAGTGCGATTCCAGCTCTCACAGATGAATGCTGTAGTTGTGTCCTTGGGCAAGACACCTCACCCCTGAATGGGTGAGTGGCTCTTTGATGTAAAGCGCTTTGAGTGCCTTGAAGGTGGAAAAGCGCTGTATAAAAACATGAAAATTTACCATAAATTAAGCCACAGACACAAATCCCAAGAGCAGATTTAAACAACAAAAAATATTCTAAATCTACAATATTGTAAAAAGAAAAGATGAGCTGCAATAAATACACGGCAGAATGAAACACTTTAGTACTTCGTTTGCATCTGTAATGAGTCATAGAAGTTATTAATTCAATCTTTTACGGCTTAAATCTTATCATTTAGCCAAAAATTAACCAAAAAATGACCAGTAGTGCAAAGAAAAAGTACACATGATAAATACTGACCCCAAAAAATATTGTTGTAGCTTTCATATACAGAACGATAATTCGATATAGTAATTATCATGACAGGCCTGTAAGACTATTTATAAAAGATGAGGAATGCATGGTCTATCTTATATCAAAACAAAAAGCTATTTTACATACAAAGTGAGAAATATCTGGAACAAGACCAGATCGGAATCACGCTTAGCCGTTAACATGTGAAGCACTAAGCCATGTTCATCAGAGAAGCTTCAAAAGTTTGCTCTGAATGTAACAGGGATATTTAAGATTTGTTATCTTCTATATTTAAATTGTTCCTCATCCACATGCGATGTAGATGCATGGCTGAAATTCATTCAACACCAAACTTGAGGGAGCACTGAGTTAGTTTAAAGAAGGTATTGTGCAAAATAGTTTTTTTTTTTTTTAGCTTTTTACCATGTTATAACGTTGTTCCCTCATCAAAAACATGCCTGAAGTGGTTTTACATGCATGTTTCAGTAATTTAGAGATCTCTCCCAGCACTTCAAACTCTCCTTACGGTTAGCTGTAAACAATAGATGTGTTAGATTCAGTGTAGTTAGCTCCTCCCTTCAGACAGATATAAGGCAGTGTCCACCAGTAATCTGACCAGAACTGAAGAAGCGGCTTGGATGAGCAGCGAAACGTCTTCACTCAACTCAAAATTTTTCTTTTGCTAATATTTTAGTAGACTTACTTTAAGCAACTTGTTTTAAATTAACAAGCATCTTTTACTGTATGACTTAGGGGCATTATTTCAGGGGGTCCCCAGATGATGTGGAGAATAACTGAAAAAAAAAAACCTAACAAAAAAAAAAAACCATTAACCTTTCAAATTTTGCGAGTAGTCTATTTTTTTGTGTGTGGAAGTCGCAAATGGCAATGGTCGTTATTATGAAGGTTGCAAAATATTCTCCAGTCAAATGTATGTTCTTACCCAATACCCAACTATTTTACAATATATAAATTATATTGTAAATGCATAAAGTACTAGTAGAATGTACTGCAAACACTATTATACAACTACTATATCCTCCTAGGACCTGCCGTCCACATACAATACAATTTTTTTTCTCTACAAGGTCCTGGTGTCCACATATGAGGTCATTAAACTGCCACTTAGTGATGACAGAAGAGTATAACACTTTATAGTTTAGATTCAAGATGGACTTTGTTAAAGGC
>KN485702.1:0-24722 GCA_000787095.1 Periophthalmodon schlosseri
TCCAGGTGTCACTGGCGTTGCCCACGTACCCATGGTGTTGAAGTCCCCCAGTAGAACAACGGAGTCCCCAGTCGGTGCACTGTCTAGTACCCCTCCCAGTAGTGCAGAGTACCCAGAAGGCTGGGTACTCTGCACTGCTGTTCAGCAACCCTCTTTCACCGGGGTGAACTCCAACACGTGTTGGCTGAGCTGTGGGGCTATGAGCAAGCCCACACCAGCTCGCTGCCTCTGCCCATGGGCAACACCAGAAAAGTGGAGGGTCCAACCCCTTGGGTAGTTGGGTACCAGAGCCCAAGCTGTGCGTGGAGGTGAGCCCAACTATATCTAGCCGGTACCTCTCAACCTCCTGCACGAGCTCAGGCTCCTTCCCGAGGTGACGTCCCACGTCGCCACAGCCAGATGCTGTGTCCGTGGACTGGGTCGTCGAGACACCCGTCCCCGGCTGCTGCCCAGTCCTCTTTGCACCCGACCCCTATAAGCCCCTCTGCAGGTGGTCAACCCACAGGAGGAGCAGACCCACGTCGTCCTTTAGGGCTGAGTCCGGCCGGCCCCGTGGGCAAAGGCCTGGCCACCATGCGCTCGCGTTCGAGCCCCAACCCCAGGCCTGGCTCCAGAGTGGGGCCCTGGCTGCGCCATACCAGGCAACATCACGGTCCTGGTTCTATTTCCATCATAGGGTTATTGGGATATGGTTTTAAAGATATTATTAATTTACATGTGTTTGATTGATAAAACAAATACCTTGAAGAACATGCACTCTTCTGGGAGTGGGGTTGCCTCTCCGCAGATCTGGCCTGTAACTTGGAGTCACCTGCTTTCCTCTATAGAGGCAGATACTTTTAATGCCATACTGTGGAACATTCCAGGCAAAGCAAAAAACCTCTTCATGGACAAGCAGGTGATGGACCCTCTACCAGAAAGGTTACATAGTGCACTTCATTCTTCAGTATTGTGAGATAGGTTCAGATATGCTATATCAACCATAGACTGTATATATAAATGGGCATAGCCAACCTAGCTGCTATGTTCCAAATAGGAAGTGATCATGGGCGCGTTTCCGGCTCCATCGAGTCTGGCTCCAATTCACTTTACATTGAAAAATTGTCCCCAACCCCAGCCTGGCTCCAGAGTGGGGCCCTGGCTGCGCCATACCAGGCAACATCACGGTCCTGGTTCTATTTCCATCATAGGGTTAAAGATATTATTAATTTACATGTGTTTGATTGATAAAACAAATACCTTGAAGAACATGCACTCTTCTGGGAGTGGGGTTGCCTCTCCGCAGATCTGGCCTGTAACTTGGAGTCACCTGCTTTCCTCTATAGAGGCAGATACTTTTAATGCCATACTGTGGAACATTCCAGGCAAAGCAAAAAACCTCTTCATGGACAAGCAGGTGATGGACCCTCTACCAGAAAGGTTACATAGTGCACTTCATTCTTCAGTATTGTGAGATAGGTTCAGATATGCTATATCAACCATAGTCTGTATATATAAATGGGCATAGCCAACCTAGCTGCTATGTTCCAAATAGGAAGTGATCATGGGCGCGTTTCCGGCTCCATCGAGTCTGGCTCCAATTCACTTTACATTGAAAAATTGTCACCACTCTCTCTGTAACTGCTGCAGTGAGCCATGTCATTTTGGTCTTAAAATGTCCGGACTGGCTCTTTGGTTGCTATGATACTCGCGGTTGGAATTCCAAATATGGAACTCGGCTCCAAATTCGCCTGTATAACTGCTCTAGCCTCGCTGAGCTTCATTTGCTGAACGCTATGGGTGACGTCACACTCCCTTAGTCCACTTCTTTATATAGTCTATGGTAGCAATCCAAGACACATTGGTCATTAAACTGTGAGATACTTGTAAGGCTAACTATGGTATTTTAAAACCATTTACCCTGGAATTGAAACTGAAGAATCCCTGTGTGACTCCAAACCACTTTTCAATGGGCCGATGACCGATAATATCTTGGAGTTTGTAGTTATAATTAGTTTTACAGAAGACAAACTTTTGATTGCAAATACACAGCAACTAGTGTATTGTAAAACTCGTATTTAACGTTCACTTCCAAGCAGTTGCATTTCTCATTCTCAATAAAGTGGAAAGTGTAATAATCATTCTTCATTTTATAGCAGCCATAATGCATTGCCTCACAATGGGAACTGGCGGAGACTGGAGTTACACATTTTAATTAGTTTTTTATAGCTGAAAATAACACATTCACTGAAGAAGAGATGACGGTTTTGGACTAAAGTCTGTAACAGTAGACTAGTGCGGATATGAACGCATAGTTTATATTGTGATAGATCTGGCAATATAACACTGGGAGAATAATCAGTGGGATGATGAGCTGAGTGTTTCAAGTATATTTTTGGAAGATCAACAATAACACATGAAGATTTTATTACTGAACAACACTGTGGGTGAAATATATTACTTGTATAAATCAGGGCTTAGACAAAGATAATGATCAAACACATGTGAAAGATGAGGAGATGGCACTGAGGTGTTTGAGTGACACATTTCTGCTTATTGTTTGGTTTGTTTGTCAGAATCTGCATATGCATAGTTCAACACTGGGGCATGTTATTAATTAGCCCACTCATTTTACTGTGTACTTCTCATCTTGTTTTGTGGGTTGTTAGTTGGTTTTTATTTAATGCTTAAAGGTCCTGCAAAACTGACTCTTGTGAGCTTTAAGTCATGTTATAATGTTGTTACCTCCTCAAAATCATACCTGGAGTTGTGTTTTGTTTCATTCACACATGTTTGAGTGACCCTTTATTATTACTCTGTCTACATCTCCAAAGCTCAAAATGCTCTGTTCCACCTTGTGATGTCATGTAGTGGTAGTTTTCAAATTCACTACCCTTTACCTTTTGTTCAGTAGAGACTGACAATTCCAGGGCTGAAATGATTCTAGTGAAGGTGTGTGGAGTTTAAAAACACAGTGTAGCACTTCTTGTATTACCACATGACATCACAAGGTAGAACAGTGTTTTCTGTTTGAGAAAAGAACTATGCAGGGTTGTGTGTTAAACATGTGTGAATGAAACAAAACACAACTCCAGGTATGTTTGTGATGAAGAAACAACTCTCAGGATCTGCTGTTTTTTCTGTTGTCTCCCCCCTCCCTTCTGTCTCTCCTCCCACCAGGGCGTTGGCTTACCCGATCTGGCAGCTGGCTCACCTGGATCCATTTTACCTCATTACTTGCAGTATAAGAAGCCTGGTTTTTCATCCAGTACTTGCCAGTTTGTTGTTGCTTCTTCTCAGTTAGTAAATGTGTTTGGCTCCACAAAACAAGTTAACTTTTTTTCAGAGGGTTTGTACTACAAGTTCTTTTTCCTGTGCATAGGTGGCGCTGTCATTGTTTATGAAAGCTGCCTGCCTGTCCCCTACCTGTCTGTCTGTGTGCTTGCTAGCCAGCCCAATAGCTTTGTGCACTTGTGGACTTCACAACCACATTTACCTGACTACTAGCCTGGACAATAAACAGTTGAACTACTTACAAGTTGTTTGCTGGTTTTGGGTCCTAAGTAAAACCATGACAACATTGTTATAACGGATAATGGATAGAGCATTTAAAATGGCACCATGATTATTTGAATATTCTGCATTCACAACTGTCCACACTTCGAGTCCTGTTTAGTCCCAATGTTGACTTGCTTTGTTTCTGTTCTAGTCATTTGTTAGTCTTGTCTAGTCCAAGTATAGTTCCAGTTTAGCACAAGTATTCACCCCTAGTGAGTCCTGGTCTGGCACCATATGTTCCATTTTGAAATAGGATCGGTGGTATAATGATCTTGTATCTATGTATGTGTAGGTCCTTTTTACTTGAATACTTCTGAATCCAGAAACATTTTTTGCTAACATGGAAAGTCTGTACTTCTTCCTCCATTGTTTTGCATACATGCACAACTAGACATATCACACTGGGGTTTTTGTCCTGTGAATCACGGAAAGGCCCCGTCATTGATGTGAAGCTGAAAGTGCAGATCTCCACAGTGACAGAGAGCCGTCCTTCACCTGAACACAACAGAGTCATTCAGGGCTGCAGCGAGCGCTGTTAGACACAATCACCTCAACTCTGACCCGATGCACCGAAGCACAGCTGCTCTCAACACAAACAGGCTTTAAATAGACACTGTCCTGAACCCAATACAGCCACTGTGCATTATGCTTTATCACCCATTCTATTGTTTTAAAATAACTAGCTTTGAATAATCGCTTTGAAACATTTTAGTTCTCATCCTCTTGTTTTTTGTCTATTCTATGCAGAGATTTGTATTAGAATTATTTCAGAGGGTAGTAATAGTCTCCCAATGGTTAGAAGAAGGTCTATGAAAAAGTAAGCTGGCCATCCCTATCTGTCAGAAGAAAACAACACTGTACAGAATGTATTTATAAGGAACTACTTGATAGACTGCCTGAATGACTCACTTGTTGAACTTTGATACGAGAACTTTTAAAACAAGATCTCATGATTGTGTAAGTATAAAAACTGACCGCACTAGAACTGAAATTGGAAAAAAGCGCTTTTGGTTATTTTGCTTCCCAAAAATGGAATTCATTTCAAGGACATGAAAACTAGGTGCACTGGTGCCACTAATGCACTTTAATAATCTGGTGATAAACATTTATACTCACACCTGTTCCTGTTTTTAATGTTTTAAATGGACCTATGTAGTTTTGTTAGTATTTGTTTGGAGCTCATGAAAAAAGAGACTCTGGTACTCTCACTGGGCTCTCCCTGTATACATAAAGATACAGGAAATGAAGGGCCAGTACACTCAGATATGATATGAGTAACAATCAATGAATGAATGCAGTTTAAGCTTCAAGTAAATAATACTAATACTTAACCAATACATATACTTTCTATTGCATTTGTAGGGGTGTATTTGGAGCATCAATTCTGGGTTCTTGGTATGAACCATAGTCACAATTTGGGGAACACTTACTACACAATTACATAAAAGCTCTGTGGAGAATGGACTGACAGCTCAAAACTGTGGTGGTCAAAAAGAGTTTTTATATATCTTTGTATATTATACTGGCCCACTTAAAGCTCTCCATATCTCCCCACAGAACTACTGCACTAATAGGTGTGTACTAATACGCAAAGCTGTGTAACTATCAATAAATACTTAACCAACTCCGGATTCATTCATATTTCTGCAGTTGATAACACTAGCAGCATTACCTGGCAAATCAGTCTAGTCCCCACGTCCTCCGTTGCGTCTCAAGCCCGGTTAAACGTGATCGTGCCATCAGATGTGTTTTTTTCAGTGACACATGTAAAACAAAATAGCTCATTGGTCACGTATGATTTACAAATAAAATCTAATTTATCTCACCTCAGAATAATAGTTCAGTGCTTGATGTTTTTCAGCCCTCTGTGATATTTTATTCCTTTATTTTTTTCAGATACAGATGGACCATGCCTGTCCCTGTCAATCACACTCATTTGAAAATGGGGAGATTCATCGGTGACCAGACTCACATCTTTGTAAAGTATTGATGAAGTGTATGTTCTGAATCCCAGGCAACTAGCAGCAAATATATCTTTAGAAAAGGACAGAACAAATGGCGCATGCTTGAGGAAGGTGGTCCTCTGTTTTACTTACACAGGGAAGTGAATGTGGCAGCTGCTGTTTAGAGAATAGTAATTTTGATCTTTTGTGAATGTGGTGAAGAAAACATGTCTCTCTCTGAAGTTCAATTTATTATCTGTAAAATATGTTAAACAGTAATTTGCTTCAATACGACAAACAATGAAGTGAGAGAGAAAAGCTGCGATATTCAATTATTGTGCCATCAGCGTTTTGATTAGCACTTGTGTCAGCTCTGTAATTATACTCATGATTACCACTGTGACAGGCTAGTATTGTTATGATTACCCTGCCTGTTAGCCTTATCTTTCAGTCCTGCTGCTCCATGTATTATAGAAGAATAGTTAAAGGTGCATTATGGATCCTTTCTCCCACCTGCTTGTCTCCATGGAGATGTTATTGCTTTGCCTGGCATGTTCCACATATGACATTATTATGCAAAATTGACTTTTCAGAGCTTTTAACCATGTTACAGTTGTCTTCCCTTCTCATTTACCCCCTTGAAGTTGTTTTTGAAGTGATTCGTGCATGTTTGAGCACTTAATTGCATATTTTTAAGATGCCATATTGCCAATCAATCCCCATTTTCACCAGCACCGGCATACGCCCACTGTGACATACTTACTTTGTTCTCCAATTTAATTTTGTTAATCAATGATACATGCAGAATTCGGCAGTGTCCCATAGTTATTTTGGCCCAAATGAAACTAGCTACTCGCTAGTGTGATCTGCGGCTATCCATAGGAGGGTCGGAAGCGGACTTGTTTCTTTTATTTGTTTAGAAATCATTTCAGATGAATATTGTGATTTAAAATGTGCAAATTGTAACATAATGATCCACGGGTGTTATAGATTATAACAATATAGCAGATGAAAGCACAATAAGTCTTCTTTAAACTTATCTCTTGCATTTATTCAATTACAAGTGTTTAAATAGCAACATCTAAAAAGCCTTCAGAAACATCCATTCTTGGTGTGAGCGGGACTCTCCTCTCCAAAGATCTCAAGCTTGGCTTGGAGGTGTCACCCGCTTGTTTCCATGAAGATAAATACATCTAACGCCATACTGTGGAATATTCCAGGGAAAGCAACAACATCAAGATAAATGACCAATCTTGACCCAGTATTTGATGTGAATTTTGTATTATGAATATATCTACTGCTCATTACTACTTACTTTTTGTCATCTTTCTAAGAATTATGGCTTACGTGGCAGAGTGACTTTCTTATTCTCAAATGATTACACTCTGACCCCAGCTCCAACCTTTTCACTATATTCTTGAGCAAGGAACATCACCCAAAATGAATGTGACAAGTGAATGATTGATGGAAGGTAATGGGAGACAGTTGGCACGGATAGGCAGCCAGGTTTCTGACATTCAGTCCCAGGACATTGGTAGCCATAGAAGCAGCTTGGCGCCACTGAGTATGAATAATCATCTAGTGTGGCGCTTTGAGATCTTGTCAAGTTATGTAAATCGCAATACAAACCAATGTAAAAACAGATTTATTAACCTATTAACTTACAAATAATGCTTTAAAGTATTGTACTGTGGCCATAGACTGTATATGTAAATGGACATAGCTAACCTGCTAGTTAGTCCACTTCTTTATGCTTGTTTTTGTGTAGCTCAGACGTTTGTTGTTACAGTTACATTGTGCTGGATTAACAAAAACACACCAGTCTTGTGATCTTAAATATATAATATGGTCATACTGGAAGATG
Organism: Periophthalmodon schlosseri; assembly: GCA_000787095.1. Taxonomy (NCBI): domain Eukaryota; kingdom Metazoa; phylum Chordata; class Actinopteri; order Gobiiformes; family Gobiidae; genus Periophthalmodon; species Periophthalmodon schlosseri. The sequence goes on from KN485702.1 coordinate 7,345, forward strand.
GATAAATGTTATGAACACACTCAATGACATGTGGCCACTCAGTAAATACAGTTACCCACAGACAGTGACAGGGCAGTGTTGTTTTTTCATATAAGCAGGTTTCCTTTAACAAAGCGCTCGGTGAAAGGTTAGCGGTTTAAAATGTCACAGCATGACTTTCCATCTTAATTCCCTATTTCCTGCTGCTGCCCTCCTCAGCTCGCTCGTGCTGTGAAGGCTTATTAAACAGAGAGTCATGGGGATTTTCCTTTGACACAAATATATGACACTGCTCAACCACAACAAGAGGTGAGGCCACACATGCCAAAGAGGGCTACTCCACTGCCCTTCATTTGTGACATTTACAAAGGTCAAGTCAGTGTTACAAGAGCAGATGTTAAGTGCAATCTGTGCAGTTAATTCAACTCTGATGTTGTGAAAGTGGCAAACAGTTATCTTAAGACGATAAAGTAAGTCTAGAACATTTCTGGAGCTCTGCAGATCATTATTCAATCAGAATTATATAAGAAAAGTTTTATTCAGTCCAAGTTATTTTTGCTTTGATTGGACGGAATCTATTCGTGCTATACTGTATTGTATGAATAATTTGTTCTCATCTGATCAGGGAAGCTCTGATTGGCTGTTAAATAATAGCTACTTGCAAAAGTTAGTACTTAAGAGAGCTGAATCTTTTTGCAATCCACATAAACCGCATGATATGATATATTTAGTGAAGCAAAGGCACTTGCTGACCAGACAGCTAGTAGTTTAAGGTAATCTCAGAGCGAGCTGGTAATCTGGTTGAGTTAAACATTTTTGAAAAATCCCTATCCTACCAATGAGTGAAGCTGAAAATGTGTGTAAACAGCCCAGTTGTAAAACCAGGTTGTTCTGTGGTAGCTATTGTTCTTGTGAAAACGTGTATTAGACTTTGTATGAAATCTTTTGTACTTTTGAAGTACTTATTTATAAGAATAATGTAGACTGTACAAACTGCAGATAATGGCTTTCATTCAGACTTTTTGAGAAGTGTTAAAAGCAAAAGTGAGTCAATGTTACATAAAAATGAGATTTACTTGTAGACAGACTTTTCCAGTGTCACTAGTTAATCGAAAAGTGATGCCACAAGCCTCTTATTTATGAGTTGTTTTACAGAGCACTGATGCAGTGTTTGAGGGGGCTGGTGCCGACCCACCAGACTGGGGATAATCCTGGAGGGATGGAGGGCTACACTATGTCCCCTGGAGGGCTCATTAGACTCTTTCTGGGGTTTGTTGTTCACACACTGAAAAAAAGAAACACAATGCATCCCTAGTGTTAACAATGTGATGGTGGCACTGGGAAGCCTACATTTTACAAAGAGCCATTACGGCTACAGAACCTACCTAATGCGCTTGTGTTCTATATGTTTAAATACATACTTTTTTGTTTATTCCCATTACAGTCATTGAGCTGGTTATGTGGTTATGTTTTGCTGATGATTTGTGTTCAAATTTGCAAGATTCAATAAACATTCCAAAAATGATTTCCCATTTTTAGTACAGGACTTGAGGATAATATAAATTGAGTGTTTTTTCCCATTAAAGTGCCTCTAGTTTTTATTGTGCACAGAGGTTGTTTACATGTTTAATTAATCTTAATGATCTTATACATCTTTACATAGACTGTCTCACAATAAGGCTGTGCTAATGTGTTTAAGATGGGAGCATGAGGGCCACAGATATAGATGATGCTGTGTCCTCACTGAGCTGCTGTTCAAACAAAAGTCTACGTAAAAATATCTCCCACTGAAACTGTAAACCCAAATGACCTCAGTTAATTATGATCACAGTTTATATGTAGCGTTAATAATCTGCAGTGGTACAGTCAAGCAATAAAAGTTGTGTTTTATATTATATGTACATTTAGGGCTAATTACGGCTATTCTGGATGTTACCTCTATGGTTTCATGAATCCCTCAAAACAGCATGACTACTATTCAACTTTTTTTATAGAGTGAAACAAACTTAATATCATGAGATTGTTAAATATCGTGTTTTCGTAAAAATCTTCAAAGTTTTGACCAGGGACTTCAAAACTGTGTTGTTGAGACGCCTGTAGTAAAGTCCTCAATGAGAGTGTATGAAACCCATTCAGAACAGTTAAAAAAATACTGCAGTATCTATACCCATGCACTGACTAATATGTACGTTCGGTCCCACGCTCCCACAGTTTGAGGAACAAAAGCTGTTTCTCCCTCCAGCAAAACCAAAAAAAAAGAAAATTATAGCAACAACTTTAGCTTTGTTTGTTTTGTCTCGTCTCTTTTGTTATAATCATCAGCTCTGAATATTTACTAAAACAATTTTATGCTGCTGTGCAAATTGTAATAATCCTTTGTGCTTTTCTTAAGTCTAATACCACTGAGAGAAGCTAATTTGTCTGATTTGCTGACACAGGTGCAAATGAACTAAGCTGTGTCTTATCTTATCTGACTAGGCACAGTAAGAAGTAAAAACGAATAGACTAAAGACTGTATGGCTGCTGTAGCTGCTGGGGTGAAGAAAGAGGTGTTAGTCGTAGAGGTACAGACGATAAGCAGAGATAAATGGGAACGGAGTCTTAGACAAAGTCCTTTAATGAGCCAATGATGGAGCGATGAGGCAGTGTAATGCAGTGGTATCTGTCTCCTGCTGCAGTCCATGTTTCCTCAAAGAGACAGATGAGAGAAGCTGGCTCTGATTGGTGTAGCTCAAACACTTATTATCTCCCTACCTGTGATAGACATAAGGGAACCGTCATGAAAACTAATGAAAGTTTTCTGGTTGAAAACTTTGATCTCGGTCCCTAGAGCAGTTCAGTTGGGTTTCTGTTTGGTGTGTTTGCATTCACAAAGCAAAATATGGAAGGGGTGAGTGATATTGACGCAAATCTCAATGCATGTTTAACTCAGTAACTCAGTGTTAGATCTGAAGTAAGCAGGTGGTAAAAGTAAAATTATTATATTATTTTAGTCTTACATAATAAAATATACCAGAGTTTCCGGAGGCCATTTCAAAAAAATCATTAGAAAACTGTATGTTGAATAAATGGGCCCAAAGAGCACTCTAAACTCTTAGAAGTAACAATGTGCTCTAGATGTCCCTGTTCTGTGCTGCCTTGCATAATTAAGTTGCCTGATGAATGCTAATACATGTATTCAATTAATGCAGTTTTTGGACAGTGTAAGAAAATCATTGTATTTGGCCGAATATGATTATAAACTTTTTGGTAACCTTTCATAATGTCTTCATAAGAACTGCATTTATAACTATAAGATTAAAGGTTCAAATCTCAGAAATTAGAAAAAAAGATGTTTCTGTATTACTGGTTAGGCACACAGACCGTATAAAGAAGTGGACTAAGTGAGTGTGATGTCACCCATAGCATTCAGCTCCAGTCAAATAAACCTCATCAAGGCTAGAAGTTCTAGGGGTCAATTTGGAGCTGAGTTCCATATTTGCAACTAAAGAACCAATCTGGAGCAAGGCTGTTGAAGGTAACGCTCCTTCCCATCTGCACCACTTAGCAACACTCTCAATGAAACCTGCTGCTAACACCAGCAACCTCAGAGAAAGAAAGCTCCTGATTTGTCTGTTATTAATGTTCACATCTTGATTTACAGACAAAATGGTGAAATACAAACCCCAGGATCATGTAGAGTGGGTTAATACAAACATTTTAAGACCGAAATGATGAGCCTGACAGCAGCAGTTACAGAGAGAGGGACCACAGTTTTTCAATAGAAAGTGAATTAGAACCAGAGTCGATTGAGCCATAAGCGCGCCCATGCTCACTTCCTATTTGGGAGACAGAGGCTTGCAGGTTACCTATGCCCATTAGTGATGGGACTTTTGGCTGTTTTATGGGATCCAAATCTTTTGGATCTGTTCATTTCAAAAAGCCGTTCAAAAGACTTGTTCTTTGACTTCTGTCATATAAATAAATAAATAGTAAATGTGAGAACTCATTTTATCTACAAACTAATCACACAGAGAATTGACCAAGACTCAGATCAGCTTAAAATGGTTCAAACTGAGAGTGGGAGTGTGTTTAGAAGCCTTTAGCCTTTGGAATTATGCATAATCTAAATAAAACGTTGCACTACAATAATAGTAATTAAAAATCTAACTGTTATTATGATTCCAAATATGTTTTTTGTGCTCAAGCTCTCTTGTGTCGCCTGCCCTGCTTCTGTTGTGATTCTTGTGTTGGTTCAGCATTGATCAGGATAAAATGCATATAAATTAGAAAGAAAATTAAGAATCCGATTCCAATCGTCCACGTTACAGAACTGTTCAAAAAAGCCGACTTGTTCGCATACGTCACATCACTAATGTCCATTTATATGTACAGTCTATGGTGTCACCCTGAATTTTGATTCTCAGCTGGCAAAGGCAAGGCAAGGTAAGTTTCTTTCTATAGCACAATTCGTACACAAAGTAATTCAAAGTGCTTTACAGAATAAGAAAGACATTAAAATCACAATACAATAAATCAAAACATAAATAATCATCATAAAATTAACATTAAAAGAGAAGGGTGCAGAAAAAAAATCTTTCAGTCATATGCACAGCTAAACAGAACTGTTTTGAGCCTGGATTTAAACATTGTCAAAGTAGAGGCCTGTCTCACATCTTCAGGGGATTTAAACTTGTCAAAGTAGAGGCCTGTCTCACATCTTCAGGAAGACTGTTCCAGGTTTTAGCTGCAGAAAACTGAAACACTGATTCCCCATGTTTAGTCCTGACTCTGAGGACCAGCAGGAGGCCAGTTCCTGAAGTCCTCAGAGTGTGAGATGGTTCATATGGCACTTCTAATCGAATACAAGATCCTTACTTTACAATCCACATGTTATGGACTTGTTCTAAAAATTACAAAACAAAGTTGAGTTATGGTTATTGGAAAGGTTTACTAAAAAAAAATTCTAGCTGCATGGAGCCCACCATGGTGATGTAACCCACCCATTTGTTCCATAGCTTGTTTTTGATAGTAGATTTTCCATCATTACATTTGCAGTATCTTTGAAGCCTTTACATTTGTACCCAGTCCTGACATAGTGGAGAATTCTTAGAGCTGTGTTGTTCTTTGAAGGCCAACAGACAAACCCGACGCAACAAGCAGTCCGTGTGATTTCACTGCATTACTGGCTTGAATACACCTCCATTTATCACTGTCCAGCCTCAGATGCCTTATTGTTTGTGAATGGTGCTCATTATATCCACTGTCTATAGCAATTAGCATCACCAACACTTCATAATGTTTTACAGTCCTGCAATCTCCATGTTTAGTTTAGTTCAAGAAAATGGCTATTATTAGATTCTTGGCAGGCAACACATTTTAATCTAATCAAATCTGTCGGCCCATTTTGCAGAAAAGAGATTTTTTTTTTTTTTTTTTTTAATTCACAAAAAGTTAATGTAGTTAGTCAGCTGTTTAATGAGCACTTCGAGCAAGCACAAACTGAAAATGAGTGTTATTAAGCATAAAATGCATGGAGGAACGTGAAATGAAGGTTACTGAGATATTGACCTGGAGGGTAGCGCTGCCAAAAGGTTTTGATTACTGTACAAATGGTAATAAGTTAACTGATTAAAAAATGCAAAGTATGGACAAGCCAGTTGGCCAAGTCCCGTCTTCATGGCGTATGGGGCCATTGTAGGTTCACTTGTGCCTCATTTGAAAAGCTGGGTTTATTTTTTATTATCAAAAAAACACTTATCCAGTTTGAGGTTGCCTTGCTTGGGCCATGTTGCTTGTCTGATGGGTATGTGTCTGTTTGACTGCCACACTTGTAGTCACTCATGAATACATACGAGAGGTTGGTTGTGTGACTATTCTATGTAGCCTGTTTATTATGAGCAAACACAAAACTGTCAGTAGAAGAACTTGAATGATGAAGAGGAGGACGTGTGTCTCTTGTTCATGTGGAGTGTTTGCCACACACCATTGCTTCTCACAATCAGATTCCTGTTCAGTTAATTTCTCTCTTCATTTTTGTATTCACAACACAATATGTGAAGGTCTGATATACATCACACATGTCATTATCAGTGGTGTTACCTTTTTTGCGCTAGTGCCCCCTTGGGTTCCTCCACTCGGTGCTGCAAGCTGCAGGCTTCATTGAAATGCCGAGCACTGTCCAGGCACAAGCTTATTAAACTTCTCATTTCTTTTTCAAACTGTCAAGACTCAAAGTGATCGCTAATGGTAAAAAGCTGCCCTGAACAACAGAGGTGGAAGAACGATGTTGAGCTAAAGCATATGGGTTTAACAGTACTTCACTGTCACTTTTATTTGATCAAGTTTCCTAAAAAACAGGCCTTTAGGTTTGTTTATCTGGCCTGTTATATATTTTTAGTCATATATCTCTTTACACAGTAATAAAACAGCACAACCCAGCTTTACATTTACAGCTGCTACACTCCACACAGGAAATATATTAAAGACAATAATTATTAACCATTTATAAACAATACACCCAATAAAACCCATCCAAACTAAACCCAATAATACCCATATGTGGCAATCGAGGGGTTAACAAGTTGGAATATCAGTAGAAAATAAGAGTTGCCACAGCGCCACTGCAAATCTAGGCAAGTGAGTTCCAGTTTAAATAGTAGCATTTATTTTAAATTGTATAAAGCTGGAGTTAGAACTTCTGATTGTTATAATTTCATTCACTATAAAAGCACCAGTATAATTTTCACTTGAAAAGTTTGGTCCTTTATGTTCACAGGTTACAATTACTTTCCAGCCATTCAGTTACAAGTTTTACATTTTAAAGTTCAGTTTCACATTAGGGCAAGAAGGAACAAAAAGGTGAAGGCCACACAGCAGGATGCACTGCAGGGTGTAGCTGATTCAAACCCCACGACCTGAGAAATAAGTGAGATTAGTCTATAGCTGGTTGAAGTATTTCATTCTCATGGTAACAATTTAAACCCCACCACTTCAAAGCTCGCAGACATGCTCGGTCAGTGACATCAGCTCGGCCATGACACACAAAGACCCATCACCAGAGACAGGGGAGCCCACAGTAGAGGGGGCCACGAGGGCTGCAGAGCTGGGCCCTCAGCTACACCTCTGGACTAAATTTACAACAAATAACTTAGATTAGTTCACCTAAATGTTAGAACTGAATTTCTTAAATCAACTGTCTTACCTAGCATCATGGACAACAGGGCAGACAACAGCAGGAAGAAGTGAACAAGTCAGAGGAAGACCAAATACTGCTGGGAAACTTTATAGTTTTTACTCTACTGTCACCTGCTGGTTGCTCCACAAAGTCCACCCTACTACACATCCAAACTAAACCCAATATTACTCATCCAAACTAAACCCAATAGAACCCATCCAAACTAAACCCAATACTACCCATATGTGGCAATCGAGGGGTTAACAAGTTGGAATATCAATAGAAAATAAGTGTTGCAACAGCGTCACCCCAAATCTAGTTTGGGGAATAGAACCTAAGTATAAGGCACACAGGTTCACTCATCGATAGAGGCAAGTGAGTTCCAGTTTAAATAGTGGCATTTATTTTAAATTGCGTAAAGCTGGAATTAGAACTTCTGATTGTTATAATTTAATTCACTATAAAAGGACCAATATAATTTAATTCACTTCAACAGTTAGTTCTTTATGTTCACAAGTTCCAATTACCAACCACATAACCTGAGAAACCAGTGACATTAGTCTATAGTTGACTGTTGACTCATGCCAACATGACATCACCACAGACAGGGGAGGAGGCCATTGCCCACAGTAGAGGGTCATGAAGGCTGCAGAACAGAGCCGGGCCTCTACACCTTTTACATTTACAACAAATAACTTAGATTAATTCACCTAATTGTTAGAACTGAATTTCTTAAATCAACTGTCTTACCTAGCATCATGTGCTTGTGCTTTTCAGTATTAATCCATGCCTCTACATGAGCTTCTTATGAGATCGTGGTAGAGCCAGCCATGAGAAAGGGCACTGGGCATTAAAAAAAAACCCATTAAATTCAAATTCTAATTTCTGAGCAGCAAGAAACAGATGGTTTGAATCCAAAGACGTGATCATACAAGTAGAAACGGGTAGAAATCCATTTTTACCTGTTTGTTTGCCCAACATGTTTTGCAGCTCGAGTGTGCAGAAATCCCAGTGGTGCGGATTAGTGAGTAATGGCCTGCTCTGAAGCATTAGTCTAATGGTGGCCCACCTGCCAGGCTCACTCCACTGTATACGCTTGGTGCCCCGGTAAACAGAACTGCATGAAGAAATTTAATTAGACTGGTTTACAGATGCCAGTTCAGATGGAAAAGAAAGACGCATGAAATGAACCACTTTGAGAAATAATTACTTTTTATTCTATTTCCTTGTACAAAAGTTTAGTGAATTTGTGTCTGAGGTGAAATAGTTTTAAAGAGTCTTTTTCTGCTTCTGTCAGTGTCAAACCATTTTGTTCAAACTTCCTGCTTAGCCATGCCTGACGTCCAGGTCACTGTGTGCTCACTAAAACCCTGGTTCTGTAGCTGTGTCAAACGCCTCCTGGTTGCAGACAGCCGAAGTTTGAGACTAAAGCAGGCTTTACTTCTTTTGAAAGGTTTTGATTATTTGGAAAACTTTGTGTGTAATAAATGTAGTAAAAAATAAATAAAATAAATAATGCTAATGAAAATAAAGGAGAAGATGTATCTGTTTAGGGTTTTAATATTATCAAAGCAGCAATACCTCATGCAACAGCGTTGTTGACCTGCCATTGATCTGTACCATAGACTATACATATAAATGGACATAGCTAACCTGCTAGCCACCACGTTCCAAATAGGAAGTGAGCATCGACTCTACATCGCCCCTCTCTTTGTAAATGCTGCCTTTTAGCCATTTTGGTCTTCACATGTTCATATTGATCCGCTCTACATTATCCTGGTATTTCTATTGTGTCAGTAACTCAAGATATGAACGTCAATAACAGACAAATCAGACGCCCTCTTTCCCCAGGGCTGCTCCCGCTAGCGTTAGCAACAGGCTTGATTGACAGTGTTGGTAAGCGCCTGCTCCCTGCTAAACCAGCAGTGCGGGCGTAAAGGGACGTTACTTTCAACAGCCTCGCTCCAGATTGGCTCTTTGGTTGCTATGATACTCGCGGTTTGAATTCCAAATATGAGCTTCATTTGGCTGGGGCCGAACACTATGGGTGACGTCACACTCACTTAGTCCACTTCTTTATACAGCCAATGGTCTTCATTTTACAGTTCATCTTTTTATTTAAACATGCAATTATCATGCTAATTTGTCTTTCTGTTGTTACTTGAACATCCAGAATTGAGGATTTGCTGTTATAAGCTTCCTTTTTACACTCTATGGTGACAAGAGACCTTATTAAACGAGGAGAATGTGAGATCAATTTTTCATTATTTTTCCTCCATTTGCCTTCGTTTCATTCATTTTAACATCCTGTCTTGCAGTCTGATTGGCATTCATAAGACATCATAAAAGGCGTCTTTGGTGAAACTCTGCTTATTTATGCAAGAGCTATAAAGCATGTATGACATTTATGACATCACTGAAGGTATTACATGTGATCTAATTGTGCAGGGGATGTTTTGCATGTCCCATTTAATCTGTCACTTTTGCACACTATAGGGAAATAACAATGATAAACTTACAGGATGCAGATCTACTGTATTGTGAGGCGTTCATGGAGCTGGGAATCTGGGCCATCTCATCTTATTTGTGAATGTGACTGACAAGAAATTCCTCATAAACTCTGATCTCTCCATGCGCTGGTCTTTGTCACTGATTGCATTACCATAGTATAGTGGCGTGGCTAAACGTCCCACATTTTGATATAGTTCTGATAGATAACTTTCTGTGGGTGGCTTTGTGTGTCAGTTAATAATACTGCAGCCCCAGCTCTCTATGGCAACAGTGAAAGGTGCTTGATGTTAATTACGAGAGCAGAATGGATCTCCACTTCTCTTGACACAGATTCAGACACTCCAGCGACGTGATGGGGCCACTGATACAGCAACTACACAAGGATTCATCGTTTACACAAAACAACTTTAGTGATTTGTCTGATGCTAATTTTTGTAGGAAAAAAAATATGAGTTTGAAATCACACCAACTAACTTTTTTCTATGATCTATTTTCTGTTATATCCACAAGTCTCCACTTTGGTCTTCCTTTACTCTACACTCACACTGTATGTTATAATTATAGTTATATGTTACATTTATAGTAATATGTTCACTGTCTCTCAAACCTGTGTGTGTGCTCAGATCAAGCTCTATATTTGCTCTCTCTCTTAAACTCTCTTAAGCAAAACACTTCAAACCTTGTCTAGTATGAATGTGGCGTGTGAGTGGTTATGTCAGTGGCTACAATAATAGCTTACCACCACCGAGCATGGAGTGAATAAATAATGACCAAAGTGTAGTGCATTGAGAGGCCTCAACGAGCCTGTAAAGTGCATCACCGGAGTAAGACGTTATTATCTGGAGTCAGATAAGAGCTAAGGTAAGATGAGCGAAGCTTTATTTGTCCCACAATGGGGAAATTACAGGAGTTAAGATGTGAATGTATCTATAGTGACATTTCTTTCACTATAGTGATGTAAGCAAAGCTGTCGCTAGGACGACCGCCACCTATAGCATGTTCACAAACACATTTATAAAGGCAGAAAGGTGAAGTGTCTTGCCAACTGGAACACTATATGCAGCAGCAGGCTGGCTTTACCTTAAACCCAAATCTGTTTTATTTCGTAGACATTTTGTGTGTGTCTCTGGAGCTGCCGAGGAGGTGATCTATAGGCCGAGGCAGTACAGCATTAGAAAACACAACAGTTCTGTTTAAATGGATAATCTCTTCCTCCACACTCCTCTGTTTGTTTTATTCAGGGATCGGTCTTTGTCCACTTTGGCAGGGACTTTAATTACTTTGCATTGCCACCAGTGTTTTGTTAGCTCTGGTATATTGTTGTTCCTTTGTACAGTGGTCGTGTGAGGGTGGCTCATTTATAACACAGACAGTGCTGTAGTTACAAGGGCTTATCTGTAACTGTGTCTGGTGTACAGAAGGCTGTGCACTGTTAGCTTTATAAAACATTATTGGTTATTACTTTTCTCCAATTCAGGCCCTGATGGTTTTCTTCTCCCAGCTCTGTTTTGGATTTGTGTTCCTAATCATGTTTCTCAGCTTTCTTGTTTTATTGTCTTGTTGTTCTGATAGCTGCTGTGGTCCACAAACATTAAACACATAAAAATCTCAACAGTGAAGGTTGTGCTCAGAATTAAATTAAAAATACTGAGTTTTCAGTCACACATGTCCAGTCCATTTGTCCCCTTTGTCTCACACGCACTTTGTCCTGGATTTGAACCCACAAACAGAATAGTAATGATTTAAGTTGAGACATTTTTTTCTTTGTGTAACTCAGCTTTCATTCATCAGCATATACATATGACTCATGTTTGTGAACAAATAGGGCTACACTCTTTGTAGAGATGTTGTGTTATTCCTTCATATTTTATTTAAAGCTTGGTTATGAATCCCTCACTCTCTCTGTAATCAGTCTCTGGTGAGTTGGGCTTTTTTTCGCACCAGGTTTGTTAACCCTTGGTTTTAAGTAGCTTCTCTAGTAGCTTCATCAGTAGCTCAACACAATAAATGTCAAAATGTTTGTTTTATTGTTTATTATTTATCATGCATTACTATAGTTATGAAGAAGAAACATTCTATCTTGCTGGTTTTGTTTATGTTTTTATGCCTTGGTTTGTTTTGGATGAGTTCCCCTAGTCTAAATGTTTTTTTATATTTAGTGCCATACCCAGATAGGATTTTTTTTTTCTGTCTTCTCAATATATATTTTTATGTTTATGTTTATTTATTAAATATGGGACAGTGGGGTGGGGCGAGACCACAAAGAGTTTTATAAAACAGAATAATGTCTGAAAAAATATATATATTTGCTCAGGATTTGTATCTAGTTATTCAGACTTTCAGGAATGGTCAGATAAGACCAGTTTTAAATCAAAGTATTTTGCATTACCTTATAGAGTTTGCTTAACCATTTGCCTAAAATGGTTTTGTCTTCTTTCTATTCTGTGTTATATTTCTCTCTTAACTCGGCCAGTGCAGCTGCATGTGGCTGTGTGTGGTTCTGTGGTGGGTCTCCCTGCAGAAGCAGATAAGGTGACCGTCCGCTCTGGGTCAGCTCTGGTCCTATCACACAGACAGCGTGGCTCGCCCTGTGGGTGCTACAGACATATGCTGAACTCAGATCAGATCCACAGGCGCTCCCGCTGCTGACCCCACATCACTGAGCGGGGATTTACATAATTCATGATGGAAAAGGCTGAGCTGCAGAAGATACTGGTGTTTAAAGTCTGTGATAATGTGACCACCAGAGGCATGTCTTAGCCAAAGTAAAATTGTAGATTTGGGGTTAACATTACAGATAGAAACCTTACAGTATTTGCAGCTTCCGTGTACAGCCATAGTCAGATAACAAAGAGGTGCTTGTTTATTCAGGTTATTTACATTTATATTATATTTATATTTTAATGTGTGGAGAGAGGTCACTCTACAAAGTTGAGAAGAACAGCATGCAGTTAAAGATTACAGTCCCATACAACCTAAATGAGCAACTGAACACACAACTCCATTTAAAATATGTAAATTACTTGATATTGTATTTTACAAGTGTGGTATGTTGTAATCTCAAGTATGAGAACATGTTCTTATTCATTGTCTGGAAACAGCTTCTATTGTCAATGAATCAAATAATTTAGCACTAATACTGATCAGCTGTATACAACTATTTCATTTTTTTTATACATTTAAGACCCCCAGCAAAGAGCTAAGTGTTTAACGTGTAAAGTGTTCAGTATGTGCGATGTGTTAACTTCTATATAATGTCAAGGAGAGTATTACAGATGGAAGGCAGTGCCCATTGTCACAGCATGTCCTGAGCTTCCCTGGAGAGACACTGCAGCCAAAGACCAGCCGAGGACGAGGCAAGGACATAAACAAAACAGTTAGAGGCTGTCTTTGAAAACATTTTATACACAGAGTAGGGTCAATAATAACAATGCATTTGAGATGTGTTATTCTGGTTTATGCTGAGCACTACCTCAGACCTCAGTAAAAAGAATAATTACAAATAAATATGATAAACTTTCAATTTCAGACTCAAATGTATTTTTCAGTACAACCAATCCCCCAATTTTATACTGTTAGCTAACAGAGTAATTTTGTAGGCTGTAGGCTTGGTCTGTAATGTTGTGCACTTTATATATGCAGGTTTCTATCTTTGCACATTTACTTCATATTATATTGCTATGCCTGCTCCCCTCACTTGTTAATGCATATTTAAAGGTTGTCGCCAATTCCACTTGCAGTACTCACTGTTCTAAAATGAGGGATAGTTGAAAAAGCTGAAAAAAGATATTTTTTACATTACATTTTATTGTGTTGTATAACCAACTTTTGCCAGTGCACATCCAGAAAATATATTTTGTCACTTAATTGGTTAGCAGTCGAATTCCCCAAGAGGGAAACCGATGATAGGGAAACTTCTTTTGAGGCACAGTGCAAGAGTCTCCTACCAAATAAAAATCTTCTGAAAACGTCGACGGCCTTCGGAAATAGAAATGAATTATTTTGGCTACAACAAAAAGCGAGCTCCGCTCTCCTCTGAGTCACACTGACTTTTTTTTACCACCTGTCTGTAGTTTTTATGTGCGTGCCAAGGGTTACAGAGTGAGGAGTGAGGGGGATCCATCAGTGCACACTAAAAACCCTGCTGGACTCATAAATAAGGCAGGTAGATGAATTAGGGAGTTAAATCAGCAGTGGTTGTTAAAGTCACAGGCTACAGACGGAGGTGAAATACTCCACAGTGGTCCTAGCGCGGCTCCCCAGAGGGCTGCTCTCAAACTACACGTCAAACAGGAAGGATTTGTGTGTTTTTGTGTATCCATTGGTCCAGAATGATGAAAAATTAGGACCATTGCCATTAGGGATGTGACAGGATCTTGTGAGACAAAATTGCCACACGATTGTGCACACATGAGAAAAATAATCTTCCAATTTTTTCCATGTTTTTCCATTTGGCTTGAACAAAAAGGGGGTTAAGTGCTGGCCAGTTACATTTCCTGAGAAGCTGTAGTTCCAAAAAGCAGTGCTACAAAGACGGCAAAACAGCTAAATAAAGTAAATTGAAGCGGGCAAAGCCAAAATTGTGAACTGAACCACACAAAGTATTTATGATAAATTATGTCAAAGTTTTGTCTTATTTTGTTCTGTGGAAATTGTGTTTCGTCCCACCCCTAGTTGCCATAGCGATTAACAATTTAAAACTAAATATTATAAGGGAAAAGTTTGCAAAATGTTGCATAAAACAGGAACTTGAAACCCACAGCCAGTGTGGTTAAAGTTAATATAATTCTCTTCCTCCTATCGGTTTTGTGGGCTGTTATATCGCCAGCGAGTATGCAAGCATTTTTGGTATATTTTACTAATTTATTTTGTGACAGCGGTAAAATTGTGTTGCTGTATTGAGAAAGGAAACGTGTTTGTGCAATACTTTGAAATATTCACTGTTTTGATGAAAAAAATAAATAAAATAAAATAAAAATCCCCAAACCCCGAGCTGTGCAGATATTCTTGTTGTGTCGCTGAGTAAGACACTGCCATGGACCAGACCACAGTCACAGTAATGAGGCTATATCAGGAAGGGCATCTGGCATAAAACTGTCAAATCACCGTGTGACTGGTTTGTTCTCCCAATTCCTGGCAAAAAGGAGCAGCTGAAGAACAAAATAACTAAAAACTAAAATGTAAGGTGTTGCAGTGATTAGCCCTCAATAGTCAACAGGTTCCAGGGTTTGACTCAAAGACCATTCAAAGACCATGTGGGGGCTTTGTGTGCAGATTGCATTCTTCTCCTCACCTCAGGAAGCAGTGCAGTTTGAGCCAAAAACCTTTCTTCAATACCCAACCCACTGCAGTGCCAGAAATTGGGTAAAACTTGTCTCATATTGATTTGCAGAGCTCAATTTTCCTCATCAGTCTTGACAATCCTTGTTTGACAGTAACTAGTTCCTTCAGTAGATGTGGCTTCAGCCGGAGTAGATGTAAGGCTCTAGTGTAATTATTTTTCTCTTCAGTGTCAAAGCAAAAAGAGACATCAGCGTAGAGCTTTGAGATAACCAGGCCCACAGGCTGCTGCTGACCCAGAGCGAGCATGGCTAATGCACACACCGGGATCAAAGCTAGCCCCTTCAGTAACATGCAGCTATTTCAGGCCCAGCGTCAGTGAACATGGAGCTATGAAGGCTCACGCAACATGAAAGCATCACCATGTAACCTAACTAAATAGATTTTTGTGTTTGTGTGAGACATAACTCAACCATCATTCATTCTTTTTACACCATTGTAGTTATTCAAGTACTCTTTGAACTGTATGTGGACACAAGCAGCAAACCTCCTTTGGTGTGTGCATTTTAGATTTTAATTGGTTTTAAGTAGTTACATTAATTATTATTATTAATGTTGCGATCCATCTCTGATTTAATACTGGGGGGGTCTTTCCTAAATGCAGTGTCTTTTAAGTCCACAATTGGGAAAGGTTAAAGCATCCCCAGCTAAAAGCTTACAGTCATTGACAGAGCATATTCTGTAGTGTATTCAGCTTTGGCCCATGCAGAGAAAGTAGTTAAACAGCCCGACAAAGTCTATTATTTATTTCTGGCTTCACTGAGTGTAATTGCTCACAGTCAGCAGTGCGTCCTGGAGCCTGGATAACTCTCTCATTCACTCTGTCCCAGCTTCATTAACAGCACAGCGACTCCTTTGGCTGGGCTCCATGCTTCTGTGGGCTTAACTGTAGTCACATGACTATCAATCACATGACCATCAGTCACATGACCATCAGTCACACATTAAGAGTTGAGCTCGGCAAGATTCATACCTCACTGTGCCGTGGGCTAAGTGCTATAAAACAAGGTGACAAAACAGCTTTGAAATAAATGAGTGAACTAAGACTCACAAAGGAATTAATTAGCATTTATTTCTGTTCTAGTGTTTTGGAAAGACTCTTGTCATGTCAGTTGATCATGATATAATTTAATTTAAACAATAACATCATCAGAGTTTTGTCTGCATCTATGTCGTTGTATCAGTGTTGCCAGGTGTGCGGTTTGTCGCTCTTGTTTGTGGGTCTGGCCATAGGTGTTTTCCATGTAAAATGTACTGATAATAGTCCTGAATTTTTGTGACAAATCTTTATATCCAAAGCCATCATTGCTGTGAAGCTTTTATTTGTGCAAGAGAGAGGGGAGGGGCAGGTCTCTGTCACTGGAGGAGCGACACTAACAGTGGAACATAAAGCCGCGCCAGTCTGGAGGTTTTGGGTGGTTTTTCAGACACTCTTGTGCTGGTTGGGTCGCTGAAGCCTGGCAACCCTGAATTGCCTTTAAAGCTGCTTGACTCTTTGGAGATGTTATTGCTTTACCTGAAATGTTCCACAGCATGGCATTAAATTTATTTGCATTTATTCAATTAGCCATGTTTTTATTATTTTAAAACACCTTGAAAAACATGGTCGGCTCTCCATGGATCTGACCTGTAACTTGGTGATGTCTGTCGCTTGCTTTGTGTGGCCACACCTGCTTGTCAAAGCCCAAACTTGCAGATCTCAGAAGCGAAGCAATGCTGGTCCTGGTAAGTACTTGGATGGGAGACTGCTGTGAATAGCGCTCTAGTGGAAACTGTCATTGTGCTTAGGTAAGACACATGGCCTTGTATTATTGCCTTGCCTGTTTTGTGGTGTGCGCGTGCAGTGTGCTTGTTGTTGCCTCGTTTCACCAGTCAGTTTATATGTTGATGGTTTTCAAGGTCTCCTCAGATGTACAAATATAATCTTTCCTTTAATGATCTGGACACAGGAGTCATGGCTAATCTAATGCACTTTCATCAGTACTGTGTCCTAACGCAGCAGCAGATGTTCTACAGCCTACAGTAGACCTTACATCCTTACATCTGAAAAGATAATGCTTCAAAGAGTGTGTGGGTTTGGAGAAACAAGAGTTTGTGTCTTTGATAAGGTGTAGAGCTTCAGACGGCAGGATGTTACTAATGAGTCACTCTTAACACGGTCTCAGGTCTTAATACAAAAGAGTGTATTTTGTAAGGAGCGCTCCACTCTGCAGTGACATTTTAATCTACAGTACACTCACATGTTTGTGTTTTCATTTGGCTTGTTGTCACTGTTGGCGACCTTCTTCTTTTGCTTAGAGTAGAGTCATGCAGTGAGATATTTTGTTTTTTGTCAGCTCAGTGGTTTTGAGAGAGTAACTGAGTCAAAGTCTTTTTTTTTTTTTTTTTTTTT
>KN485702.1:24732-62871 GCA_000787095.1 Periophthalmodon schlosseri
GAGTAAATTAGGTCAAAGTTTTTTTTTTTTTTTTTTTTTTATAAATGTGGAAGTTAGTAATTGCAGTGCAAAACTAACCTTTCTAATGTATTTACTGGACTTACTGGTGTAATCCCTATCCCTGATGTAACCTCAGACAGGTGTCTTTTCCATCCACAAAAGCACATAGTGACTCCCTCTGCATGTTTTTTTAAAAAACAAAATAGTCTGTATTTCTGCAAATGTTGCCTTTTTATGTCCAGTGGCGTTGCCATGTTTGTATTGGTTTGTTTGGGCACTTCACCTTTGGCTTATGTCCAGACCACAATGCTGTCCTGTGATTGCACTGGTCATCCGAGTCCAAACGCAGCAGCGAGAGAGGTGCAAGATGGATTCTCCTAAGTTTGTGTGAACTCACAACCATTGTGGGAATTTCTCTTGCTGTGCAAAGGAAAGGTTAGTAAGAAAGAAGAAGAAACTGGCTCAAGTGAAACTGTCAGTCTCACTGTGTATTTCTGTGCTGTTGACACTGTTGATCAGTTCCTCTCCACTGGGCCATGCAATCAAGTCATTTACACACCTGGCCTCGTTCATGTACAGATATGAAGATAATTATGGGTATTCATCAGAACTACACATACAAACATGTATTAAAAAGATTGCAATATTAGCTTCTGGGGGAACGACTAAAAGATGAATACGAAGTCATCAAAAGGAGCGATCAAAGTTTTCTCATTTTCTCAACTAATTTTTGTTTGATTACACATTTAAAAACTTGTTTTTTCTGTAAATGCCCAGGGACCCAGCACCTGCTCCTGTATGGCCCTCAGGTGTGATTCAGTTTGACTGTTAGAGAAAGGAGTACAATGTGATGCTGAGAGAGTGTTTGTTTACTTCCTCTGGCTCTGACTTATAATGCCTTCCCTCTTGCCTCTCTCCATCACTGCAGTGTGGCTTTACTCTCACCCACTCATCTCTGCGCACACAGATGCAGAGCAGGTCCTTAGCTCCTCTCTTAAATCATCTGCACTTCTCATTTGTTCCTCCTCGAGTTAAGAAGGGCCGCTCCACAGTGAAGCCCTCAGCAGCTGTCATCTGCCTCCCAATCGCTCCTCAATTTGCTGTTCATGCACCGTTAAAACATTGCATCGCATTATATTAACCCGCGGAGACAGGCCCATTGGAAGTATATCATTGGCAGAGATTTGGCTAACTAAAATGATGAATCCTTGCTGCACAAGCTCAACTTTAAATCCTGAGTGTCTTTTATTATAGTAAATAAATAAAATGTGCACTCTCCTCTCCATCACTGTTGGCCTCTTTTACAGCGCTCTGAATCAGGGCAGAGGCAGGCTGTCATTAAAATCAAATTAACCCCAAAACAGAACTTTGGCAAGGGTCATTATCAATCTCAGTGTGGTCCAGTTTAAGAGTGAGACAGACCACGCCCTCTTCACATAATGTATGACTCCTTCAAAGAAGCTGATCTGGTAGAACACTGTGACCATCTGAATAATGTGCAGCCTCGGTAACATCAGATTTGAACTTAATTAATTGGCTCTGTGCACAGCAGCTTACTAGCTCACCATGTCTCAAAGCTAACAGTCACTTTTATTAAAACTGGAAAATACAAAATAAACAACTTATTAAAGTTCAAATGAATTAAAATAAAGACTAACCACTTATTTTTATATGTACAATACTTCAGTTTGTGGTGTTGTTTTAATGTTTATTATGCCTCAAAATTTACATTAACATTAGTATTCCCTGCCACTGCCTGATCTTTAAATATTTATTAATTTTAGCGTGAATCGGCAAAAAACCCATAGAGATAAAATTGGACAGGAAGTAGTGATGCTAACCGTGAGGTTGCCAGGTGCTGTTGTGCACAGAGCCAGTTAAAGGTGCATGATGCAGCTTCTCTAGAGGAGATTCTGCCACCTTGCTTGTTTCCATGGAGATATTATTGCTTTACTGGGAATGTTCCACAGTATGGCATTAAAGATATCTATTACAGTGACGAGCAAGTGATGCCACCAGTGATGCTAATTTACAGATCAGATTTACACATTTTTCTTTGTTTTTTGCAATAAAACTACCTACATAATGAAATCAAAATAGCTAACTTTAATCCACACCGTGGGACATTCCAGGCTAAGCAATAACATCACCATGAACTTGCAGCAGAAAAGTTGCAGTGATCTAAAGCACAGTGTGAACACTTTTCTATTTAAAAAGACGATGCAGTTAGTTTGTAATGTAGATTGCTCTGCCTCATATTTCCATAACATCCCGAGACATTTATTGTGTCTTTATGTAAGCTGCCCTGATCTTTACTTTAGTGACAGCCTTGTTATTCCACAGACACCGTACAACGGCACTTGCTATTTTAGGAAAACTACATTTCACCAATATCTAAGCGCTTGCTATAGCAGAATTTCTTTTGTTGCATTGAGAATAAAACTTGTCAAAAACAAACTTATGTGTGACTTGATAACAGAAGAAAAAAACGTCTTAAAACTTTTGCAAACAATAATAATAGTGACTCCAGCTACACATGATAGAGGTTCAAATGTTTATCAACATTCTGATTTAAACAATTTTGCAAAAATATGGTTTTAAAGATTCATTATGTAACTTTTCTGGTGTTACATGGTGCTTGTCTCCATGGAGCTGTTATTATATTGCCCTGAATATTCCACAGTGTGGCATTCAACTTGTACATCTTGCATTCAATTACAGGTGTTTTTATTGCTCAAAAATGCAATTCTAGGCAAAGCAAAAATATCTCCATGGAGACAACCAGGTGGCCTCTAGCATTAAAGTTCCACAGTGTAACTTTAAGTATCAGTCATAAATACAGTACCCAGGAGCAGCTCTGCTTAATCAGCTGTAGTTGTAAGTAAAGCATTTGGTTTGCTCTTTATGAGAGAGCGAGCAGTGAAGGTCATGCAGAGTGATAAGGAGGAGGTTATTCCTGGGCGAGCCATAGCTCTGAGCCGTGGCTCTGAGCCGTGGCTCTGAGCCGTGGCTCTGAGCCGTAGCACTGATTGCAGAATGATTGCTCCCTGGTATCCCGAGCTGCTCACTTTGAAGTGTGGGGCAGTAGAGTTGTGGCAGCACATGCTGACTGCACATCTGGGTCCTGTTCTTATGTCGGCTTAAACCAATCACACACCGGTTTGTTGACAGGAAGGAAAGTGCCCAAGGTTTTCTCTGCCCGTGAGCTTCTTTTTATCAGGTTAGTAATGTGAATCTTCAAAGTCACTGCTGATTAAGGCTGTGTGGACATTCAGGAACTTTGATGTTTTCTCAGCATACATTTATATTTAGGTTTTAGTTTGAGAAGATATTTCAGACATGTACATTTTGTGTATTCTAGTTTTCTCTCACTTCACACTACATTATCTTTAAATATAAATACTCTATATGATCTGAATTTGTTGTGTTCATAAATGATCCACTCGGTAGACTAACTAGGTTATTTGTTCAAATTTTGCTCAAGTTATATTTTGGGTGTCCTGTGTGAAGTGACACTCAGGGTTGGCTATCTGCCTGTGACTCCTGGGTGGTTTATTGCATAAAATTGTAATTTCCAGAAAGACAGTCACCTAAATTTTATTTGCATTGTGACCCAGCGGCTTTAATATTAACATTCATTTGTGTTTATAAGGCCGACCTTGCTTCCTCTCGCTCTTATCTGGTTTAATTTGGCTCCTTGCACAGCCCATTCTGTGCTGCTGCAGGCTACAATGATGGAGTGAGAGAGTGTCTTATTGTTTGTCATGAAAATGGGATTTGTGCAGATGGATGGAGGGATTCTGGAGGAGAGGTGTATAAATATAAGGGCAGCAGCACAGAATGGATGAACTGTTGTTTCTGTTTTTTACAACAAGGCACCGGTACTTCCAACTTTTATTGTAAGGGTTATAATTTCAAGGTGATGTTTTAAAGTAAATATTCCAAGTTATAAATCACCACTCTGTATTGACACAAAAACATTATCTAATTTATCATGCTTACATAATTATAATATTTCCCGTTAGACTCATTTAGGTTATTGTTACAGCCCGAGGCCTCCAGCTCCTCTTACAGACATATGTATCGTCCCTGCTGCTGATCCCTGTTTCATACAAGCTCGGATCTGACAGATCTCTCCTGTGATTGTTGTTGTTTGCAAGTTGGCACCTGATTGGCTCCTGGGCTCTATGTGCTGATTGGTGCGAAGCGCTAGAGCCTGGCCACTCTTGGGCCTTCACCTGCAGCTGCCACACCTTTAAAAGGACCCACACCCTGCCACTCCTTCCTGCTGGATTCTGTCAGTGAACAGCATGCCACCTTTGTTCTGTGTCTCTGTGTAGTTTTTTTGTAAATTTGTAAATTGAGACACCTGTAGTCTTTGTGACTTAGTTCTGAGACGGGTTTGTTATTGTGTTATTGCAATTGATATACTTAAGTTTTGTTAGTTTTATTACATTTTATAGTTCCTGTTTGTTGTGACCTATGGCAGGCCAGAGTAGTAATTCCAGGTCCTTTCAGTCATCTATCCATTTCAGCGGTTGATCAGTCAGTGGTAAAATGGTATTTGGTCATAGACTGTATATATGAATGGACATAGCTAAACTCCAGTTCACTTTACATTGGGAAATTGTCGCCCCTCTCTTTGTAACTGCTGCTGTCAGGCTCATCATTTTGGTCTTAGAATGTTCTTATAAACCCGCTCTATATGATCCTGGTATTTTTATTTTGCTATTCTGTCTGTAAATCAAGATATGATCATTAATAAAAGACAACTCAGATGCCTTCTTTCCTCGAGATCGCTCCCGCTAGCGTTAGCAACAGGTTTGATTGACAGCATTGCTAAGCGCCCGCTCCCCACTAAACCAGTGATGCAGGCAGGAAGGGGCGTTACTTTCAACAGCCTCACTCCGATTGGCTCTTTAGTTGCTATGATACTCGCTGTCAGAATTCCAGATATGGAACTCGGCTCCAAATTCGCTCCTATAGCCGCTAGCCTCAGTGAGCTTCATTTGACTGTAGTGCTATGGGTGACGTCACACTCCCTTAGTCCACTTCTTTATAAAGGTATGTATTTGGTTAACACAACACATCTTATTTTGCTTTGGCGTCTACATGGTCTTCTAGCTGTATGGCCTTATTTCCAAATGCAGTGGAGGTTGGAGATGTGCTAAGTGAACTGTAAGTCTACTAATTCCCTCCCTGCTCTTTATTCATCCATAAATGAATGAATAAATCCATCCATTATTCGTATTAGCACAATTAAAAATATTTGTTACATTTATTTGACAGTAATTGCACACCCGTCTGACTCCCCCTGTTGTGTGTTTTGTTACTTATATCAATTACACTTTACTGGATAGACGAGTGAGAACCAGACTCCCCCAACTGCTGCCTTGTTTGACAGTATTTTGACACTGTGCCATCTGGAGAAAGGATCGCTGGCATTAGATTGTGTTGTGAACAAGAAAATTAATATTTATGCCCAACTTTTCAGTAATTACATGCTAATAATCAATCAATGCTAATAATATTCTGTCTACATTCATGATATGATCCTATATCACACAAACTTGACTCTTGTGAGCTTTAAGCCATGTTATAATGCTGTTGCGTCATCAGAAACATACCCGGGGTTGTGTTTTGTTTCATTCACACATGTTTGAGTAACCCTTTATTATTATTAGCCTGTCTACATCTCCAAAGCTCAAAATGTGCTGTTCCACCTTGTGGTGTCATGAAGCTGTAGTTTTCAAGTTAACAGCTACATTTAACCTGTAGTTCAGTAAACATTGGCAATTCCAAATCTGAAATTATCCAAATGATTCTAGTGAAGGGTGTAGGGAGTTAAAAACACAGTAGAGCACTTCCTGCATTATGACATGACATCACAAGGTGGAACAGAGTGTTTTTTTGTTTGAGAAAGAACCTAAATATGCTGGTATGTGTGTTAAACATATGTGGATGAAACAAAACACAACTTGAGGTATGTTTGTGATGAGGAAACAACATTATAGCATAGATCAGAAAATAGTGCATTATGGGCCCTTTAAGCATAATGAACGTTTGCAGTATATTGTGCTTTTGCCACTAGTTAAGCCATTTTTGAATGTGAAGGCAATATAGTAATGACTCTGCCAGGCCTATGCATTTGTTTGGGAAATAGAGGGCGCCGCTGTGCTAGAAAATAGTGAAGAGTTAGATCCTTTGGTGTGACTGTTTCTTCTTCAGTGAACACTTGAAAACTGTTTATGTATAAATAGTGTTCCTACTGAAGTGAAGTATATAGTTTTATGGTAATTTCTGACTGATGTGAACTCATTTGACCATGAAAGTCCCTCCTGTTTAGCAAGGTAATTTTTGTGCAAAAGCGCTTTTTCGAAGGTGAGTGGGTTTGAATCCCTAAACTCTGCTCCTTCATCTGAACAAAGGGAGTAGACGACCACAAAGCAAAGTAACCCAGTGAATGGACTAAATCCCCTGACAAAATTAATTTTGTCCTTGCAACATTGTGTGACAGGCGCGCCCGGCTTACACAAGGACGGATTATGGCTCTCGTTTTCTGCAACACTCCTACAATAAAGTGTCTTTGAGCTTGTGTAATTAAACATTTGTCTTGGCTGGGGTTGACAAGAGTTTTTATGACAAGTTAACAAGATTTGAATTTTTGTTGCATCATTAACATCATCAGACAACATGATATACTTTTACCAACAAGGTTTTTTTTTTTTTTCCAATTTAATTTTATTTATATAGCACATTCAAAAAAACACTTCAGCTGCCCAAAGTGGTTCACATAAAAAGTAAAAATAGCAAACAACAACAAAAAAAACCCCAACACAGATACAGATACAAAATATGGGGTAAGAACAATTTATATTCCATTTGTAAGCTTCAGAGGTTATGTATGTATAAAGAAGTATATCTGAAATAGTCATCTAAGAACTATTTCAAGGAAAGGGATAAGAGTTCATTTGTCCCCACTACTATTTCACTTTTAAATAACAAGACAGTTGTGCGACAGTGGCTCAGTTGGTAGAGTGTTTGTCTGCTGATCCAAAGATTAGCAGTTTGAATCCCGCTTATCAACATAAACATTACTGGTTGAGCAGTCAGATCCACTGACCCACAGGTCGGTGTTACAATTCCAGCTCCCACAGGTCAATACTGTTGTTGTGTCCTTGGGCAAGACACTTAACCCACCTCACCTCCATTGTCTGCGCACACTGGTGTGTGCATGGAAAAGCGCTATATAAAAATGTGGCCATTTACCATTTAAGACATAGCCACGTGTAGATTAGTTATTTTTATAAAGTTGGTTTTAGAGGTTGTTTATTTAATATACTATGGACATGACAGAGTTAAAAATATGAAACATGTTAAACATGATTTTCTGTTTCAGATGATAAAACTTTTTGAATCTTTACTCTTTGAATATTCTATTATAGGGACGTGGTACCAACTCTATCCCAAGAAGATGATAGTTAACATTGTGAGGATAAATATTTAGTTGAGCAGATCCTCTTTGTTTATTTACCAAAGTAACTCCTCGCTAAGTTCATTTTTGCAATACAACAAATCAAAAACACTGCAGTAACTAGCAAACATTATAGTCTATTCAAATTTACATTTGTCAGAAGAAGTAACTAAAGGAGCCAACACTATCTGTAGAAAGTGTCATCTTTGTTTGCAGTGCTTCTTAAGTCGGTGAGGATGCTGTGACTCTGATGATCTCCTCTTGTTAACGCTCACCTGCGTTTGCCATTTCTGTGACAGACGCTAACACAAACACATGGTCCTGCGCTCACGTCCACACTGCTGCTGCTGGATCTGTCTCTTTGTCTTCATTGGATGTAATGGCACTTCCTTATTCACTGTGATCTATCCACATGTTCCATTAACCACAGTGTGAGCTGCACTCAGCACACTGCTGCTTTGCCTGGGATTGGTCACATTGTTTAGCATGTTTTCCACCAGTTTCATTGTAACCTTGATGTTAATTTGGAAGCACACTAAGCAATATTTTATTAAATCTAGAGCTGCAGCTAACAAATATTTTAGAGGTCAACTCGTTAGTGATTATTTTTCCGATTAAATGACTGGCCAAACATTTCATTATTTTTTTGTTTTTATTGTGCCCTGTTTAAGCTAAATAAATATACTAACTTGAGGGTCCTGTATATATAATATTTATACATATTAGACAAAATATTTTTATGTATAAATCATCATAAAATCACTAATTACAACTTCTATACTAAACAGAACCCACCCAACAAAAATGTGCTAAAGGCTGTAAGATCTTTGTAAGGATGACGTGACAGTGCCTTGAGTAGCACACAGAGAGCACACACAGCGGACGTGTGATAAAACATAGCAGTCGGATTGTCATAAAGCTGCATTAGGAAAGACACACAACACACATGAGAACAAGGTAAGAAACCCACAACCCCCGTACAACTGGAGTTTTCTCAAGAACGCCTTAAGTTGTTATTGAGAATTGAAAGCAGCTATATAAATGTTTTAAGACACTGTGCCCCCTCCACGGTGTCGACAAGTTTCAAATTTTGTTCAGCTTATAAGGTATTTTTCATGAATACAGTCTCATCATAGTGCTCTTTATGCCATTCTCAAGCCTTAACAAACTGAAACAAAATATTCTAACATTTGAATGATGAAAAGTCCTTCAAAAAGTTACAGGAAGCTAAAACCCATAATGAACCGATAATGTATTTTTTTAGTCTTATTATTAACCTTGAACAAAAATGTTTACGAAAATCGCATTCCACAGGAATTCAACATAAGAATGAAAAACATCAGAGAGACGTGTGGTGGATTTGTTGTTGGCTGCAGTTTAGAACCGATTGTCGATCTTCAATTGTCCGAAGACACATCCAGTCAATAACAGAACACCCAGGAGCCGCTGTGTCCTGCCTGTGTGTAAGTGCACTTTTGTCAGGGTGGAAATCTGGAGACTGCTGCTTTTTCTGCTCTGCCCCTAGAGAAGAGATCGATCCCCGGCAACCAACATAACAGTCCCATACAGTGAAGGAGGGAGGAGGGGGCAGGAAGAGGAGGGAGGGAGGAAGAGACAGACAGGAAATGGAAACAAGAAGAATGTTATTTCAAGCCATAAACCAGTTTCTCAGAACTGACCTTCAGGTGATCAATAGCTGTACCTGAGCGAGGCAGACAGCATCCCTTCTTCAGAGACAACAAACACTCGGTGGTGTGTTCCGTCATGGAAAAGTCAGAAATGTCACTTTTGTTTGTCTGAGCTTGTAAATCTCGTGTAAAGCAGTGTCCGCTCATTGTGACATTTCAAAAGTTATGTAGCTATCAGAGGATCAAAAAAAACAAACAAACAAAAAAAAAAAAAAATCAATTTTAAAAGTCTCAAAAGTAATGGTGTATTTGTCATTACATATTAGAACTTGGCAATTAATTGAAATTAGACCATGAACGCAATTTCTTATCCATTCAATTACAAAAATTATGTAATCAAAGAAAACAATTAGCTGAGTAAATGGGTATACTGGTCCTGCTAGAGAGGTTTAAAGAAGAACTGTTGTGCTTCTGTCTGCTATATAGTTATTATCTAGTTACAATCTACTGTAAATTTCAGACTATAAGCTGGTACTTTTTTTTCCCACGCTTTGAACCCTGCGGCCTATACAACGGTGCGGCTAATTTATAGAGTTTTACTGGCTAACGGCCACCGGGGGGCACTCTCTAGCAGTAAACGCAAAAGTGAGACAGATGTGGGGAAAGATTATGCACTGAAGCATACACTAGTTTTGATTTTGAACTGTCATTTTGCACAGCAAAAGTGAACAGATGTGGGGAAAGATTATGCACTGAAGCATACACTAGTTTTGATTTTGAACTGTCATTTTGCACATCGTGCGCACACCCTCATCATGGAAAACACACAAAGAAATGCATATGATGCAGCTTTTAAGTTAAAGGCAATGGATCTGGCATCAAAGAAGGAAATAGAGCCACTGCACGTAAGCTCGGCATTAATGAATCGATGACGTGACGTTGGAGGCGGCAGCGGGAAGAACTTAGTCAATGTAAAATGACGACAAAAGCTTTCAGAGGAAATAAAAGCAGATGACACTAAATATGCAGGTATGTTCATCCGGTGTTGATGCCGTGTTGGTGCCGTACTGCCAATTTTCAGGCACAGTTTGAAAAAAAGCGTGTCTTAAATTAAAACAAAAAATTAACTATCTTTCTGTGTAAATATCTCATATTACAACATATGTGTAACATGTGGCTTATATTTGGGTGCAGCCTATACATGTACAAAATTAATTTTCTTTTCAAATTTAGCTGGTGCGGTCTATATTGAGGTGCGCTCAATAGTCTAAAATTTACAGTATTATAATTTGCACATTTTAAATTGCAATATCCGTGTTAGAAAACTGTGGTGGCCAATGGGAGCTAACACCGAAGTAAACGTCATCACAACAAAGAGCTGTGTAGCTGTTGGCCCCTTCTATGGATAGCTGCAGATCTCCCTAGCGAGTAGCAGATTTTTTTTCATTTGTGCCAAAATGACTATGCAACACTGTCGAATCCTACACATATCACGATTAAGAAAATAAAACTGAAGAACAAAATAAGTAGAAAGCAGTGGGTGTGTGCCGGTGGCGGTGAAAACGGGGATTGATCGGCAATATGACGTGTTGAAAATAAGAGATTAAAGACTGCTCAAACATGCACAAATCACTCCAAAAACAACTTCGAGCGGGTAAATGAGAAGGGGAAACAACTATAACATGGTTAAAAGCTCTGAAAAGTCAATTTTGCAGAATAGGTCTGCTTTAAAACATGATTATGATTCACAAACCATGACTAACATATGATAGGGCTGTAGTTGACTAAAGAAATTCTTGGTCAACTAAAGACACGTCCTGCCTTTCGATAAGTGGGCTGAAAAGGGGGCGTGGCAAAAGTGCTCAAAACTATGAGATATCTCTATGTATCTAACCCAAACTGCACTCACAAAACTACACCTGCACGAGAGTTCATGCAAAATAATATATAATAATATAATACAAAAAAAACCCCAAAAAACAAATTTTCAGCTAACTTTTCCTTTCTGCTGTTGTTCCATATAAATCAAATACTTGTGATTTCAATAATGCCCCAAATAATCATGAGTTATGATTTT
This sequence comes from Periophthalmodon schlosseri, assembly GCA_000787095.1. NCBI lineage: Eukaryota > Metazoa > Chordata > Actinopteri > Gobiiformes > Gobiidae > Periophthalmodon > Periophthalmodon schlosseri. The sequence continues at coordinate 35,912 of KN485702.1, forward strand.
TCCCTATGATCTGGCAACCCTATTACACGTATTAAAAGCTATATATAATAGATCAGATTGAAGGTCCTGAGGCGCTGGGACTACGCGCGCCACCACTTTGGGTCTGCCTGATTTATTTTGGATTACCAAACAAGTACAAGTGTGGGTTTTATATTAACCGTCCAGAGAGTAGAGGTAATAAAAGTAACATCCACATTCAGTGCTGGTCCTCCAGCCTTTTCCGAAGTGAGCGAAGTGGGTGTCAGTGGAGAGAAATTGGATTGTAGAGACAGTGAGTATCAAAAGTTCCAGAGATGTATTTCAGCACTTTAAGGCTATTGAGGGAGCGATGGCAGAAATGAGAGAGGAGCCACTCAGAGCAACAGTGGTCCATCAAAAGAGGAAATAGCCAGAGCTCAAGAGATCCAGTGTAATCATAGAGGAGAGAGTGAGTTTGGAGCCGGGATACAAGTCTCTATTGATGCGTGTGTGACTGACAGTTTAATAATAAGGCAAAAGGCTTGAGTAAAGGTGAGTGAATACATTGAATACATATTTGAGTCAATGGGATAAAAACATTATGAAGGGTTTTTATTAAATCATTCATCTAACATATAATAGATGTGTAGGAATGGTAATGGGTATGGTGTATTATAGGGGAGCATTAAACTTCACTTCATTTTTGTAGATGGAGTCTGCGTTCATGTCTCCAAGCTGGTGATACCTCCAGGCTGAGTAACAAGTCAGATCTGTGGAGAGGCTCACACACAGAAATATGTCGGTATGTGTTATTCAATTTAATTCAGTCTGTATTAAGAACACAAATTATCTGGTTCATGGTTTCTAAAAAATGGATAAGGAAAGTGAATGTTTTTCAGTTTTGTTTTATGTGTGTTTAGTAATAAAAACACCTAAATTCAAAATATGCAGTTTAAGTTTAATGCCATACTGGGAATATGTAATATAGAGTTAATTTGATTGACTGAGGTTCAGGAGCAGGACCACGCCCCAACCTCCTCCTGCTCCTCTCCAGCGAACCACAGCTCACCTCAACCACACCTCTAATTACCCAGAAGCCCTGTTTATACAAGCCTATTCTGGCAACACCGTTTGTCTCTCTCAACCGGTCCCTCCCACCCCGTGCTTTTTGTTCATCTTTCAGCCCTCACCATCTATAAAGACCGCCTGAGACAGAGCCCCCACCCGGGTCTCTACCCAGCCTCATTAGCCTCCACGGCCAATGCTCCCCCACTGCTCCCCCAAAGGTTTTTGTCCCATTTTTATAGGACATTCAATTTTGACTAAAAATGTTCAAATGGTGACTGCAGAGTGTTCAAAATGAGACTACAATAAAAAAATAATTCCATATTAGCTTTTATAAATCACTACAGGGGCTAACTACATTTCAACTTAAGACAGCGACTCAAACACGGCAGGGGGAGAGGGTCCACATCCATAAAAGGCTCTAAATTAACATGTTAAGTGTGCACCTCCCCTTCCCCTTCCATGGCTCCTCCAACCAAATATCTGGCGCCGCCCTGCTTGTCCTTATGAATTGTGTTTTCAAATGCACCCGCAACCAGATCAATGACTTCCATGTGACATTTCAAACTAGAACTCTCTCTTTTTTTCACTGGTACATGTACCGGCCTGTTCAGAAATAGATGAACTTTCACTTAAGCCCTTCTTGGCTCCATCGTCTCTCCTGTTAGCTGTCAGACAAAAGCTAGGAGGCAGAAGTAAGGCATGAGATGGGCCAAGCTTTATTATAGCATTTGGTTTGGGTTGGAGCAGAAACACCTGTGTATAACTTTGTCCATAATATACGTTGTGAAGTCAAAGTTATAAAGTGCTCCACAGAATGAAAACATGAAAATACACCAAGGGAAATATAAACCCAAGTGATAAAACACAGTAATAAAATTTAAAAAATAAATAAATAAATAATTAATACAAAACTAAGTAAAAAAAAAAAAAAGAAAAAATAATAAACTACATTTAACAAACTAAAATAAACATGTGAATTCAGTGTTGGGAAATAGATACTTAACTGTCAATCGAAAAACCCAAATGCTGAAAGAGCAGACAGGTGTAAAGGGCTGCATCATAAACCCTGTGTGTTCTTGGCCTTGTCAGAGTGATATACGCTGTGTCCACTGGTCAAGGGCCTCCACATTGATTATTACACCTCTGTGAAATATACTGTTTGTATTTCCTCAGAAAGCTTTGAACGGCTCAGACTTAGAATCTTTAGAATCCTTAAAGCAGTTTTGCAAAATGGTCTTTTCAGAGCGTTTAACCATGTTATAGTTGTTTCCTCTTCTCATTTACCCTCTGAAGTTGTTTTTGGAGTGATTCGTGCATGTTTGAGCAATCTTTAATCACTTATTTTCAAGACGCCATATTGATGATCAACCCTCGTTTTCACCTCCAATGGCATACACCCACTGCTCTGTACTTACTTCGTTCTCCAGTTAAATGTTCTTAATCGATGATACATGTAGGATTCGGTAGCATTGTGTAGTCATTTTGGTACAAATGAAAAAAAAAATCCCCTACTCGCTAGTGTGATGTGCAGCTATCCATAGGAGGGGCCGACAGCTCCACGGCTCTTTGTTGTGATGACATTTACTGCGACTGCTCCCATTGGACACCGCAGTTTTCTAATGTGAAAGTGAGTGGACTTGTTTATTTTATTATGTCATTTTAGATGAATATTGCGATTTCAAATATCCATATTGTAACATAATGATCTATGGATGTTGTAAATTATAACTATATAGCAGACACAAGCACAATATGTGTTCTGTAATATTTCTACTATAGTTACACATATGATGTAGATGTTATAGATTGCCTTAAGGCGATATTGAATTTGCTGTTTTGGAGGTATGCAATATTAAAATGTCGAGTATAGTGCTCAGTGAGAAACCATTTGAAAAGCTACTAAAAGAGCCAACAAAAAATACAAAAATAAAAAAGCTTGCAGGGTAATCTTCCAAAAAAGGGGTATAACGTGATAGTTCTGCACTTTGGATAATTATACCATCCTTTCACTTTTTCGGCAATACTTGAATCTCAACCAAGACATTTAGCACTTTTCTCATGGATTTCAAAAAATGTTGTGATGCATTTACTGCGACTGCTCCCATTGGACACCGCAGTTTTCTAATGTGAAAGTGAGTGGACTTGTTTATTTTATTATGTCATTTTAGATGAATATTGCGATTTCAAATATCCATATTGTAACATAATGATCTATGGATGTTGTAAATTATAACTATATAGCAGACACAAGCACAATATGTGTTCTGTAATATTTCTACTATAGTTACACATATGATGTAGATGTTATAGATTGCCTTAAGGCGATATTGAATTTGCTGTTTTGGAGGTATGCAATATTAAAATGTCGAGTATAGTGCTCAGTGAGAAACCATTTGAAAAGCTACTAAAAGAGCCAACAAAAAATACAAAAATAAAAAAGCTTGCAGGGTAATCTTCCAAAAAAGGGGTATAACGTGATAGTTCTGCACTTTGGATAATTATACCATCCTTTCACTTTTTCGGCAATACTTGAATCTCAACCAAGACATTTAGCACTTTTCTCATGGATTTCAAAAAATATGATCTGATTATTGTTATTGTGCGAAAGCCACATCAGAGTATCACATTTCCTCCATGTCTCCCAGCCCTAACTGCACTTGCAAGCCTCCAGGTTCTCACACAACTTTATTGTCTATGGCACAGCTGAACTTTTGGTACTGTCTGCCATTTGTAATTTGAGGCTCACACTTTGGTGCGCTATAATTGGACTGCTGTGTTATTGTCTTCTACCTGTGTAATCTCGTCTACAGAAAAGCGCCTGCAGAGCCTCAGAAACTCTATCTACTGTATGAGACACTCCGCCCACACAGCTGACACCGGGCAAACCGCGGTGCACAGCTATTAAGGCTTGTGTCTGATTAGTGTGGCCTTCTAATGCCTCATACCTCATTTTGGATGAGGGCATTTGTGCTGGATAATTTGTTTGGCGTGTTGAAAGAGCAGCAGTTGTTTGAAAGGTGAAGTCAATTTGTCTTTTAAGAACAGGTATTGTAACAGAAATAAATGAGAGGTTATAATGATAATTTTGCTTTATTAGTAGTATGAGTTTTCCTGACTTAGTGTCAAATGTTCCTTAAAGGGCCCATTTTACTCTATTTTCTGATCTATGTTATAATGTTGTTTCCTCATCAAAACAGACCTGGAGTTGTGTTTTGTTTTCTTCACACATGTTTAACACACAAACCCTGCACATTTAGGCTGAGTTCTTCTCTCAAACTGAAAACACTCTGTTTCACCCTGTGATGTCATGTGGTAATACAGGACGTGTTCCATTGTGTTTTTAAACTCCACACACCTTCACTAGATTCATTTGGATCATTTCAGCCCTGGAGCTGCCAGTCTCTACTGAACTAAAGCTAAAAGGAGCTGTTAACTTGAAAACTACCGCTACATGACATCACGGAGCTGTTAACTGAAAACTACCGCTACATGACATCACAAGGTGGAACAGAACATTTTGAGCTTTGGAGATGTAGACAGACTAATAATAAAGGGTTACTCAAACATGTGTGAATGAAACAAAACACAACTCCAGGTATGTTTTTGAGGGGGTAACATGTCTTAAAGCTCACATAGTCAATTTTGTGTACTATAGGACCTTTGTTCAAGGCAGTGTTAGTGCTTTGCTTGGAATGTTCCATGGTATAGCATTAAACTTATCCATAGACACAAACAGAAGACGCCAGAGGGAAAAGTTCAAGGTCGTATCTGTGCAGAGGCAACCCCACCCAAGAATGTTTTTTAAATGTATTTTTCTTTTTATATTGATGTGGTTGTACTGAACAAAATCTCAGCCAAAAGCACAGGAGAAAAGGTCTAATTTAATTTGGACTCAGCTGACTGCACTTGTAAAAAGTTGCAATTAAGTTTATCATCATCACCAGCAGAAGAGCGACTGGGAGCCTGTGCCATTCTCAATGTGACCGCTCGAAGTAATTGGGTATGATCGCACAGGTGCCTCCGGCTGCTGTTACAGGCAAATGTTAACGAGAACGAAGAGTACGAGGGTCTACTTTGAGTCATGATCTTAAAGTAGGACTTCTTCAGCACGTTTAAACCCAGAAACACTGAAAATCAAAATCATTAAAATCTAGGAATAATGAAGGAAGAAGTGGGTGATGTTGATCTATGTTATATTTTCTGATCTATGTTATAATGTTGTTTCTTCATCACAAACATACCTGGAGATATAGTGTGTTTCATTCATGAATGGTTAACAGACAAACCCTGTATATTTACGCTGAGTTCTTCTCTCAAACAAAAAACACTCTGTTCCACCTTGTGATGTCATATGGTAATGCAGGAAGTGGTCCGTTGTGTTCTTAAACTCCATTCACCTTCACTAGAATCATTTCAGTAATTTCTGTCCTGGAAATGCCACTCTCTTCTGAACTAAAGGTAAAAGGTAGATGTTAACTTGAAAACTACCACTTCATTACATCACAAGGTGGAACAGAACATTTTGAGCTTTGGAGATGTAGGCAGACTAATAATGCAGGGTTACTCAAACATGTGTGAATGAAACAAAACACAACTCCGTGTTTTTTTTTGTTTGTTTTTTTTTTTTTTTTTTGATGAGGTAACAACATTCTAATGTGGCTAAAGCTCACAAGAATCCATTTTATGTAATATAGGACATGTATCATTTTCTACCCTCATGTGAAATATTCTGTTGGGTTGAATTTATTACATTTGGAAGCCATTTCTAATTGTTGTTTGTTTTTTTTGTTTTTTTATTATATACGATATATTTACTATTCAAATTGTACATACAGTACACCCAAAACAACATGTATATTGAGCACCTAAAAGAAGGTTATCAATTCAATTAAAAACACCATGGCAATTGCAAAGGTATGATATAGTGCCCAGACACATGCTGCAAGTCTTTACTGTGACGAATGCTGTTTTAATTTGTATAACCAAAACAATAATAATCCCCCCACCTCACACTATGAGAGGTGACCCTTTTATTTTGAACAGAAAATTATAACATTTGTATTAAAACGACATAATCTGAGCACAGTAAAATAGCCTGCTTCGTTGGTCCAATTACACAGTATTATTATATGCGAGGGATTGTCTTTGTTTGACATTGAGCCCTCTGCCTCTGCTGTCTCCAGTTCATGTTATCAGCTCGCTTCATTATAGCGTGTTTTCTTTTACAGGGACCTCCTTAATCCCTTCACTTGGCTGTCAGCCTCTTTGACCTCACTGTGCAGAATGTCTAGAATAATACATTAGAAGCACTCTGCACTTAATTAATGTGGAAATGTATTCACAGAGGACTTGTATTTAGCGAGCCTACATTTAACACCTGGGGATGCACATACTAGCCAAGTCTTCTCTCTGCACTTGAGCATTTGATTAGGGGAATGTCGTTACCATGTGGGCACTTTACCTCACTACTGGCCTAAACTACACATATGGAGATTTATGAGAAGCTTGTTAAGCATTATGGTACTGCAGCTATGTCTTCATTAAACTTGTTTTTTTTTTTTTTTAATATCTGACAGCTTTCAAAGATGGCTTCAGTGTGAGTAGCATTAGTGAGGTAAAAGCATTTGGAGTTTTATAGCTATAATTTCGCTTAAAGGTCCTATATTACGCAAAACTGAATCTTGTGAGCTTTAAGCCATGTTAGAATGTTGTTACCTCCTCAAAAACATACCTGGAGTTGTGTTTTGTTTCATTCACACATATTTGAGTAACCCTTTATTATTAGTCTGTGTACAACTTCAATGCTCAAAATGCTCTGTTCCACCTTGTGATGTCATGAAGCAGTAGTTTTCAAGTTAACAGCCACCTTTTAGCTTCAGTTCTGTAGAGTTTAGCAATTCCAGGGCTGAAATCATTCAAATGATTCTAGTGAAGGTGTATGAAGTTTAAAAACACAGTAGAGCACTTCCTATATTACCATATGACATCACAAGGTGGAACAGAATGTTTTCAGTTTGAGTGATCCCAGCCTAAATATGTAGGATTTGTGTGAGTGAAACAAAACACAACTCCAGGTATGTTTTTGATGAGGAAACAGCATTATAACATAGATCAGAAAATGGCGTAATATAAGCTCTTTAAAAACCTGACAGCTTTCAAAGATGGTTTCAATGAGAGTAGCATTAGTGAGGTAAAAGCATTTGCAGTTTTATAGCTAGAATTTGGCTTAAGACGTTTGGAGAGAAAAAATGTGTTTGGGAAGCAATTGACACATAGGTTAAAACAATAAAAATAAATTGACCATTATTCATAATGGTCCTCGTTAAAGTCTTTGAATGTGCTTGCATAAACAACATTAATGCCTGTAAAAAGTTAGCATTGTATGTTTTGTAATATGATCTCACATAATACATAATAGTGTGTTGGTGGAGAGATTTGACACAAATAGACTGACAGTTTTTCCTATCTGGAAGAATAGTTATGCAAAGCTGTTATAAAAGAGTTTTTTTTCTCTTGTGAAGTGGGAAAAGCAGTTTTGTTGTCATTTCTGTGTGTGGTTTACCTCCGCTGCCTCACTCTACAGCTCCACCATAATAGAAATGTCTGTTTTATCTGTACCAGCCTGACAGTTACATAATATTTGAGTTTGCAAAATGTAAGTTTGCAGTGTTTTCAATGCGTCTGTGGCTCAGTTGTCGCTATAATCAGCCATTTGACAGACATGTGACTTTGTGTGACTTCTCGGATTTGGTGTAATCCCTGCCTCGAGCTAGCTTATCCCTCTTGGACAGGCACGCTCCGACTTTTGTCCCAGTCTCTTCAGGCTTGTTATTCCAGTGATGTCCATAGACGGCCCCGCCTTTACTCTGCATATGTCGTATCGCCACTGACACGCTTCCCTCTAGTTCCTCATCTAATCTCTTTCTTACCATTTTCACTCTATAAATCTGGCCTCATGCTTTCACTGAAGGAAAGCATGTGTATTATTCACTATTTCAGGATAATCGCGCCGCTGAATGCTCTATAAATGTACTTTGAGGCTCTACAAATATTAGCTACGGTTGAATAATATAAAAGATAGCACTTATATTTGTGTTATGGGCCACAGCGCACTTGTGATGTAACCTGCTGCTGTGTTCTCTTTGCCTTTGTGTCTGTGCATTCAAATCCTGTTAGTGAGCACCAGATCCGGATTCGCTGATTCAACTTATGTCCAGACTCTGGTTGGTCATTGTAGTCCCTACCACAGACTGTATATACAAATGGACATAGCTAACCTGCTAGCTGCCACGTTCCAAAAAGGAAGTGAGCATGGGTCCACTTCCAGCTCCATCTACTCCGGCTCCAATTCACTTTACACTGAAAAACTGTCGCCCCTCTCTTCGTAAGTACTGCAGCGAGCCTCGTCATTTTGGTCATTAATAACAGACAAATCAGGCGCCTTCTTTCCCTGAGGTCGTTCCGCTAGCATTAGCAACATTTTTGATTGACAGCATTGCTAAGTGCTTGCTCCCTACTCCCAACCAACGATGAGGGTAGGAAGGGGTGTTACCTTCAACAGCCTCGCTTCGGATTGGCTCTTTCGTTGCTATGATACTCGCGGTCGGAATTCCAAATATGGAACTTAATAATCCCCATAACTGTTCTAGCCTCGATGAGCTTTATTTGACTGGAGCCAAACGCTATGGGTGACATCACACTCCCTTAGTCCACTTCTTTATACAGTCTGTGGTCCCTATGCTGGGTTGGACAAGCACCTTCCCGCTCCACCAATCCCGGGAGTTCCACCTGAGGGGGTGCCTCCATTACAACAGCCTGTCTGCTGTTGTCTTGGGGCAGCTGGATCCTTTTGTTGCCAGTTCTCTACTTGTTTAGTTGTGTCTCTTTAGTTGCTACTTAGCTAGCGGCAGTGACTTTGGTAATATTTTTTGTTGAGACACTTGGTTATTTTTATTATTACAAACTTTTAGTTTATAATTACTTAGAGTCCAATTTAGTTAAGCTGGAATCGTTGATTCGTTTTCTTTTTAAATGTGTTAATTAATTCCTTTGTAAAATATTTGAAGAAAATGTTTAACCAAATTTGGGACATTTTTTGTTTGTGATTATTTTTATCATCTATGTTTTCTGCCAGTTAATAAATTCCAATTTTGAGTTAGCCTTGGTTTATTGTTACTTCCCTCCTGCCTAGCTGAGCCTGTCGTAACAATTTGTTATATCAACACTGGCCTGTCTTTCTGGCTGATCTTGCTCTCTGTGCAAACCGAGCATTCAAGTGTAGACCCCAGATTACTGTGCTCCCTAAGACCATGGACAGCTCCAAATCATTGTATACTTGCCTGGCTATGTGAACTGTTTAAGTCCATTTCCTCTCAAGGTAAACATAAATGCATTATAGTTTTACTTCTGCTACTTGTCGTTGCTTGTTAATTAATTCAGTCACTCCAGTAAAAGTGGTCGTTGCTGTATTATAGTAGTGTAGGATTTACAGTAGCCCAGTGGGAGAGCTCTATCACACTGTTGAATACAGGATGGTGGAACTTGAAGTGTGAGCAGGTGGTGGGTGGGAGTGGATGCTTTCACCTGATCATCAGTGAGGGCAGTGACTAATACAGCTCCCCCACAAGTAGTATAAACGATAGTAAGTTTGGCATCATAGTTTTATAGCAACAGTAGTAGCAGCTAAAGTTAAAGGAAAATTGCCTTTGTAAACATATGTAAGTGCTTCTCAAGGAGTAAATTTGTTGAGTACATTTAATTAGTTTTACCTTATATGTATTTTGAACTTTGTTGTTATAGTTGAATGAAGTAACTTTGAAGTTGAGGTAGGCTCATCTTCCACGTCGGTGAACTGAAGACTGGAGGTTGTTGTGGTAGACACAAACTGTGATAAGAGAAGGGTTCTTAAGCCAGACCAAGCTCCAGATTATAACTGACTCTGTAGTGCGGTCTTCTGTGTGTGTGTGTCTTTGAGCTTTGTGCAATGAGGCGATAAAACTGATGAAATATTTAATAAGAGATGTGTGATAGGATGCCTTTGAGGAAAGATAATTTTCTTTTCTTTGTTGTGTGTTCAAAACATTTTAAAGCGTTAAAACTATAACTCGGACATGCATGTCACCTACAGACTTGTATGATAATCCATCACTTTGTTGTGTAAGAGAAAGGTCAAAGTTCAGAGCAGGTAGGAGGGGTCATCTCGAGAGACTGCTCTCCAGTGGACAACAGCCTGTGGGTTGATTGATGGACAGTGGTGGTGTAGCGTTGCTCCTACGCTCAGACTGATAAATGATTTATTTTACTGCGAGGACCAGCACAAGATGGATTTGTTTTCCAAATTGTGCAGGATTGTACTTTTGGTGCATGACAGAGGGACAATATGTTACTCATCCTTTTACTGGCAAAAGCAGAAAGTGTCTCCGTTTATAGTCTAAAAACACAAGAGTAGCAGGACAGTCTTCTTTTACAAGCCTTTGTGTGGTCATCTGATCTTTGCAGAACTTCACTTCTCTCTGTTCTCTTTCTGAGTTTGAGTTCAAAATGGCTGATAATATCTACACAAAAGCTTAAGGTTTTGATTGCCTCAGAATATATATTTTTATTATTTAAAAAATATTTTTAGATGATTAATGTGGATTGTATTTCTGATTTAAAGAAGTGAAGTCCCGCTGTCTTCGCAAGACCAATTTTCTTACGAGTACAATAAATTGTCTATACTACTTGTGCTATAGCGCACATAGACTTGGTTTTAATGGCTCATATTAACATCTAACTCTTGAACTCGGCTCCCCTGTGTGCATAAAGCCCTCTAAACACTTTCCTCCTGCCATCAACAACAATGCTGCACTTAACCCGCTTATACAGTAAATCTCTCCACTTCACCATTGAACTTGGGCTCAAGAGGGACCTCGGGCTGAGAAAAGAGGTGTGCTAGTGTGTGTGTGTATGTGTGCATGCCCCTGTGTGTGCCTGTGTGTGCGTGTGTATGTGTGTGTGTGTGTGTGTATGTGTGTGTATGTGTGCATGCACCTGTGTGTGGATGTGTATATTTGCGTCTGTGTGCGCGCCTGTGTGTGTGTGTGTATGTGTGTGTGTATATGTGTGTGTGTGTGTGTGTGTATGTGTGTATGCGCCTGTGTGTGCGTGTGTCTGTGTGTGTGAGCATGTGTGTGTCTTTGTGTGTATATGTGTGTGTGTCTGTGTCTGTGTCTGTATGTGTGTCTGCATGTGTGCGTGCGTGTGTCTGCGTGTGTGTGTGTGCGTGTGTGTGTGTGTATGTGTGTGTGTGTGTATGTGTGTGTGTGTATGTGTGTGTGTGTGTGTATATGTGTGTGTGTAGGTGTGTGTGTGTGTGTGTGTGGTAGACGTGCAGGAGACTGATAAGGCAGGTAGAGGCCATTAGCTGTTTGGCTTGGAGCCCGAGTGACACCAGTGATTTTTCAGAAACACACTTATTGTTTCAGAGCTGAACATTGGGGACTTTCCATATGAGACTGTGACCGCTGTTAGGGCAAGAGGGTCTATAGGTGGATAGAGCCGGACGGTATGGAAAAATAATAAATAAATAAATATATTTTTTTCCTTATATTGATCAATCTTGATTTTTGACCCAATTTTCTTTTTTCTTTTCAAAAACAAAATAAAAATGGTGTTCAGGATTGAATCAGTAAATCACTGTCATTTAACACAAAACATAACCCAGTTTCTTCCTTCAAAGTTCACACTTTGCTCCAAACCACCTACTTTTATTGACCAAGGAGTGGCTGTAGACCTCTCTCTCAAAAAAAAAAAAAGATTAAAAAAACATATTATTGACAATTAGAGAAAATAATTTGATTTGAATTTGAGGAAATGGCCAACCCTGCAGATACTTTTGTTTATGAGAGGTCAGCTGCTCCTCTAAAATAAATACCTCTGATATATTAGGTTTATTATTGAACAATGTTAACATCAGACTTGGGTTATGAAAAAAACGTGTTTTAGTATCAAATAGTTTCTGGGTGTCAAAACTAGATTTGCATAGGAAATCGATACTTTAAAAATGTCATAAGTTAGATAAATTGGCTTCCCTGGATATAGTTTTGGAATGGTCTTGGTCTATATCAGAAGTTATAGAAGACCACGTGTTAGTATTAAAGAAACTTATTTTGTGTAGAAAATGACATTGTGTCAGTAAAAAGGGGTATAGTGTATTGAGCTTTTCCTTATTATCAAAATTGATTTTTGGTATTTTTTGTACCGTGACATCTGGCATTTTGTCATTTGTAATGGCTCAGTGCTGTTACAAAGAAAACAGGCTCATCAGTTTAGAGTGAAGATGTCAGAGATCAGAGGGATGTCATTCCTACATCAGATCTACTCACGACCTGAATTCTTCTGTTAAAGAAAATGTGTAAAAAATGTGAAGTCGTCATAACTCGTACCGTACAGAATAGTATGGACAGTAGTATGTGTAAAATATAGGTGTATTTTGTTGTATTTAGTTGTATAGAATGCAGTAGTGAAATAAGTACTCAATTTTGTTACTTAAGTAAAAGTACAGATACAGAGGTAAAAACTTACTCAAGTAAAAGTATCACATGAAAAATCTACTTAAGTAAAAGTATTTAAGTACAAGTTTAAAAATGTACTTAAAGAGTACAAAGTGAAAGTATTTCATACAGATTTTGATAAAGTGTTATTCATTTGTTAAAGTGTTATTGATTCAAAAATGACAGATTTTGGTCTACAGCCATACGGATCAATTTCTGATTTTTTCTTAAATTTTTCCTATGAATTTTGTGTATTTAAGCTTGAACTCAAAACCTTTAGTCAAGATGTTACCACGAACATGGTAAAAATAACTCTTCAAATGAAAAGTACTTTTAACTTTCCAGTCCAGTTTAAAAATGTAGTGGAGTAGAAAGTACAGATACCTGCTCTCAAATGTAGTGAAGTAAAAGTAAAAAGCATCCAGTACAGATACCTAAAAATTCTACTTTAGTACAGTACTTTGCTACTTGTACTTCATTATCTTCCACCACGGATAGAACAACAATGTGACACAATGACTTATTGAGAATCTGTCAGACTGCAGCTCGTGATGTGTTCCTGTTTACTTTCCTGTTGTCTAATAGGGCTGAAATGATTTATTCAGGCCTTAGAAGGTCCTTTGCTAGCAACAATCCCATGCCATCATTTATGTATGGGATTTGATAGTTTGTATTTCAATGTTATCTTAAATGCCATGCCCCTGGATGTGTTTAAAATGTGTACTGTGAACTGAATAGATAGATCACACATTTAATCACAAATGTAATCTGTGCATTTTTGTGGCCTCACAAAAAAGAAAAATGTCTAAGTCTCAGAAGTTGGGTAAGTTGTAATCCGAAGCAATTTTATAAATAGTGTGAGCAGAGATTTACGCTTTTGTTTTTCAGTGGGATTTCAGATTCGACCAGCTCAGTGCGATTTACAGCGGACACAAATGGGTTTGATTTATTTATTTTTCCTTGGTAATAACATGACTGGCCAGGCGCTACACATCCCGCATTATCCATCTCAGCTACTAACAATTTATTCAAGATCTAATCCACTTTGTTCAGCGAGCGAGAACTTGAGTATATTGGGTTTACATTCATCAGTGCAGTGCGAAATACCAGAGCACTTTTGTTTTTTCCTCATTGCACAGACTGAGGATGGATGCGGTTGAGGGGAGCATTGATTCCCCTGCAGGAAACCCCTCACTTTTCATTTATTTGCCGTGTTTTAGTGTCATTAATATCTTTGAGAGAACGTGATTGTGTTTCCATTGACAACAGAGTGATGCGGTGATGCACAGACTCCTGAAGATCAGTACTTTTATACACACCACAATCAATGGGGCCATTACTGCTCGGCCGGGCAATCTGACTAGAAATAATGTTGTTGGCAATGGACTGGCCTCTCCAAAATACCTGTGCATTTGTTAATCTGGTCCTGCATATTCTACTGTTGTTCTCATTACCAACTGCAGGGAGAAGAATGGAGAAGAATGGAGAGGGAGACAAAGGCACAGAGGATTGAATAGAAGCCAATGCTTGCCCTCAGACTGCTGTTAATCTTGTAAATTACCATGAGAAATTTAAACTGGTCTGCATCTCGAAATAAACCAGTGTGGTATACATAAGTAGCAATGGTAGAACAAAAGTGATGAAAATATTTTTAGTAATACGGCATAGGGAATTTTCACAGTAGACTTTTTGCCCATGGATAAATTGAGATGGGTTTGTCGGTAAGGGGCCAAGTGCATCTTATGCTGGGGGGCAGACACTTGTTTTACTTGAGGGAATATTAAAGTTGAATCATTTGTTAAATACTAGAAACAACTTATAATGAGAAAGTTAAAGACACTTCAAGCTCAAACTAGCATAAAAACAACCTGATTAATTCAATCACTCAATTTTAGTAGCATTTTTGCCTCTAAATGCTACTAAACCACACGCTCGTTGGGAATACCATTGATTTAAATGGAGAATTTGAGAAAAGCTTCACTGCTAAAATAGGAAGTAGGTTGATTTGTGTCAAATTTTCAATGTTCATGTTTATCAAAAAGTCAACAATGCACTGACTGTCTGATTGACTGACTGCTATGCAAAACTGACTCTTGTGAGCGTTAAGCTATAATGTTGTTACCTAATCAAAAACATACCTGGAGTTGTGTTTTGCTTCATTTACACATGTTTGAGCAATTATTATTAGTCTATCTACATGTCCAAATCTCAAAATGTTCTGTTCCACTTGGTGATGTCATGAAATGGCAGTATTCAAGTTAACAGCTACCGTTTACCTTTAGTTCAGTAAAGATTGTCCATTCCAGGGCTGAAATTGTCCACATGATTCTAATAAAAGTGTATGGAGGTTAAAAACACAGTGGAGCACTTCCTGTATTGCCACATGACATCACAAGGTGGAACAGAGTGTTTTTAGTTTGAGAGAAGAACTCAGCCTAAATATGCAGCGTTTGTGTGTTAAACATGTGTGAATGAAACAAAACACAACTCCAGGTAGATCGGCAGCCACATGCAAAATCATACAACCTGAATGACGATGGCGACGTCCGCAGCAACTCCTGGAATAAGGTGAACAGTGTGATTTTGAAGTCTGCTCACCCTTTGCCACTATATTAATTATAAACATGACCCTTACCCATCTTACCATGACATGTTTCCCCTTAGTCACGTTTAAGACATTTAGCATTGGTGGATGTTACTAAATGTCAAATATTAATTGTAAGTTTTTTCAGTGTGCCCAGCAGCCAGTGTGAAATCCAGTCATCTGTCTGATCAAAGCATCTCATTTCCAATCTAATCTGTCTAACTCTATTAAGGCACTAAACGATGCACTGCCCAGTGGCCTTCACCAGCCCGTGGATAATGGCTTCACAGCAGTTGAATCGTCCCAGTTTGTCCCCAGACGATATGGCCAGCTGAGGCAACATCTGCTCCCCAAACTCAGAGGGTGCCTGTCCCACCTGCACCGACCTGCGCCGGTGCCTCTAGCGCCATCTGGAGGTCTACATCAGCGCACGACTGAAGCCCCCCTCTGAGCGCGCTCCTCACTGCACTCATCAGAGCTTTAATGCCAGCTTTCCTTCCTGATGATTTTCACTTGGTTTTAAAAAAAGTAGGCAAATGTCTTTAAATACCATTCTCATTATTCACACAGCAGTCGGGAGTGCTTCACGCTCTAATTCATTCTGTTCACGCCTCTGTGACTTAATGATCGTGTCTTTTATGACATCTTTGGTATTTAATTGGGTTCCAGTCTTATCTTGGCCTCATGGGACCAATGACAGGAGTGTAAGACAGTCAGTATGAGGCGGTTCTGTTTTAAGTACTTTGTGTGTGATTTTGATGCTTCCTGAATGTCTTTGCCACCTGACCTCAGTGCGGTGGCCATAATCAGAGAAAAACATCACATCTCAAGCGCTGTATTTTACCCATACAATGATTCCTGTTCACATGGCAACAAAATACAACCGTTCTATCAACTCTTAACTGTGTTAACTTTGGCACAGAGGAAGAAATGATTGCATTGTTAGTGTGGAACTTGGGAACAGCAAGCAATTAGGAAAAGAATGTTCATCTGTAAAGACGCCTGGAATTTTAGATGTTCACAGGCCAGCCAATCTCATATAACACCCCTTGAGAACAAGTCCAAGTTTTTCACCCACAAAGCACCCTGCAGAGAAGATTCATTTGAATTGTTTGAATGCAATATCTTCTTTACTGCCCTCATCATCACAATGCACTGGCACACTGGCTGCACCGACATGCCTGAAAATTCAAGGCGGGAGGTCTCCACGAGCCTGGACTCTATAAGCTCTGTGAATGTGTTGTGGTAGAGATGGCTCACTGCAGCAGAGAGTAGCACCACTCCTCGCTGGCTCTGGCTTTGTTACAGTTTAATTAGAGAATGTTGATGTCTTAAGTCAGTAAGAGCTTTGTCATTCTCTAAACACGTGTCAGTGTAATGAATTTCACCCTAATACTTCCTAAATCCTTTCTGTAATGCCATCAATTACGTTTCCTAATAGTTTGTCTCTAAATAGCCACTTAATTGACAAATGCATCATGCTCTGACTGTTGCACTTTCCCTTTGGAGACTGTTTTAGCTTGAGAGGCAGACTGGGAATAGCAAATTGACTTATCATTACAGGGCTATCTCACTGATGTAAAATAATAATAATAATAATAATAATAATAATAATAATAATAATAAAACATTTGTTACATTCATTTCATAGACTGTATATATAAATGGACATAGCTAACCTGCTAGCCGCCGCGTTCCAAATAGGAAGTGAGCATGGGCGCGCTTCTGGCTCCATCGACTCTGACTCCAATTCACTTTACATTGGAAAACTGTTGCCCCTCTCTCTGTAACTGCTGCTGTCAGACTCGTCATTTTTGTCTTAAAATGTTCACATTGACCTGCTGTACATGATTCTAGTATTTTTATTCGCTATTGTGTCCATAACTCAAGAAATGAACATTAATAAGAGACAATTTCTTTCCCCGAGGACAGTACTTT
The DNA here is from genome assembly GCA_000787095.1 of Periophthalmodon schlosseri. Taxonomy (NCBI): domain Eukaryota; kingdom Metazoa; phylum Chordata; class Actinopteri; order Gobiiformes; family Gobiidae; genus Periophthalmodon; species Periophthalmodon schlosseri. Next base: position 52,991 of record KN485702.1, read on the forward strand.
GGTTGCTACAAAACTTGCAGTCGGAATTCCAGATAAGGAACTCGGCTCCACGTTGGCCGCTATAACTGCTAGCCTCAATGATCTTCATCTGACTGGAGCCGAACGCTATGGGTGACGTCACACTCCCTCTGTCCATTTCTTTATACAGTCTATGGTAACATTGTCCCATTCACACAATATCAAATAAGATGGGTAAATGTGACTATGTAGTATCTGCTACTGTAAAACTATTACTCTAAATATATTTTATAATGCAACTTGTTGAAAAATATGACTGATAATAAGTGAATGGCAACATTGCGCTGTGATTGCACGACCAAACAGCTCTGCAGTACTTTTCTGAAAAACAAATCCGTCTATGTCGCAGACCCACACAAGCAAACCTCGTTTATATGCAGCACATAGAGTCTGGTGGTTAGTAGCCAGCTCTTATTAAGTTTAATGCAGATCACAAAAGGTGCAGCATATTGTGAAACTTGCCAATACTGGATTATAAATTGATGAAAAGGCAGTGGTGTTTGGTTATAGTAATGAGTGTAGCACACATTCTAACTTTCTGTGTTTGGCATTGTATATTTTTAGCATTCATCATAAAGAAAAGAAGAACGGCATCAAGATAAGCTGAAATAAATAAGCAGACATGTTCAGTCTGACACTGGAACATCTATACTATTAAAAATCCTATATTACTCAAACTTGACTCTTGTGAGCTTTAAACCATGTTAGAATGTTGTTACCTCATCAAAAACATACCTGGAGTTGTGTTTTGTTTCATTCACACATGTTCAACACACAAACCCTGCATATTTAGGCTGAGTTCTTTTCTCAAACAGAACACACTGTTCCACCTTGTGATGTCATGAAGCGGTAGTTTTCAAGTTAACAGCTACATTTTACCTTTTGTTCAGTAGAGATTGGCAATTCCAGCGGTGAAATCATCCAAATGATTCAAGTGAAGGTGTATGTAGTTTAAAAACACATTGGAGCACTTAGTGTATTACCATGACATCACAAGGTGGAACAGTGTGTTCTGTTTGAGAAAAGAACTCAGCCTAAATATGCAGGGTTTGTGTGTTGAACATGTGTGAATGAAACAAAACACAACTCCAGGTATGTTTGTGATGAGGAAACAACATTATAACATCACAGAAAACAGTGTAATATGGGTAATTTAAGTTAAAGTATGTGTGTCATGTGAATGCTAATATATTTTTCACGGCTCAGTGTTTCTGTCAACTAATTAATCATGAAAGGAGAAAAGTGAGAAATAATAGTGTGTTTTTTACATGCTCCCAATAAAATGTTTTTGGAAAAAGCAGGACAAAATGGTGGACTGTTAAGAGCCAACAATGATAACAGACTGGGCTACTTTGTCATTACGTTGGCAAGACTTTTTCACCAACACTTTTGGAGCCAGCGGAGGCTTTCAGTGAGGCCTGAGCTGTTGTTATGGTTTGAGTCCAGCTGAGCCTGTGGCCAGGAACAAAGCATTGGTTCTTGATTTGAGTCCATGATGGTTGTTGTTAGATTGACAAATTGAGATAGCTTTTTGTAACCTTCCCAACATTTTAGAGCATGTGTCCAATACAAAATCTCAATTTGACAAACCAAATAACCTATAAAACAGTACTTATTGCAATTTGATGGTTGAATGTGGCCCATTTTGTAGAGCACATATCCTGCAAAACAGTTCATTCTTTTGTTGCGCCATTGGGCAAAACACATCACATGGCCACCTTGTTATGATTGGCGTAATGGAGGTCAAACTACAAAACCTGGAGAATACATACACAGGCTTTGTTGTGCGCTATAAAGTGACACAATTAAAATGTCACCAAACACTATGATACTGTCCGTGTGTGAAGAGTGGAGCCATTCCCCCAAGTATGGTGCTCTAATCAGTATTTAACTTCAAACATTTGCTGGGGTGGCTAATTGAGGATGACAGATGAAGGGGGCTCTGGTGCTCACACGGTGTAATTGGAGGGTAATTCTCAGTGATTTGTCTCATCTATGGGACACATCAGTGGTGTGGGGAGGGCAGATAATCAGGTGAACAAATCACAGCAGTCAGTCTCTTTCTACATGTAAATGCCTCGTCAGGAAGAGGAAACAACACTTCAGAAGACACATCTTTTTTTCAGTTTTGTTGACTTTTATGTGAAGCACTTTGGGCAGCTGAAGATGTTTTTAAATGTGCTCTGTAAATAAACTTAAATTGAATTTTGATCTAAAGATAAATTGGTTTGTCAATGATGGAAAATTATAGTCAGTAATACCCTGAAGCTTGCAGTCCAACAAGTAGATATGCCTGTGTGTTTCTTGAACGTTTTAAACCATCTGTACAACAATTTTATGGTTTGCCAAACAAACTTTCTACTTGGCACAGTTATCATTATCATTGGTTGAGTGGTCAGATCCATTGACCCACAGGTTGGAGGTGCAATTCCAGCTCACACAGATGAATGATGTCATGTCCTTGTGCAAGACACTTAACCAACCTCGCCCCCAGTGCCTGTGTATGCTGGTGTGTGAATTGGTGAGTGGTTCCTTGATGTAAAGCACGTTGAGTGCCTTGAAGGTGGAAAAGTGCTATATAAAAATGTACCATTTACCAAACGACAGCAAAAAATTGAATCATAATACAGATTTTTTGTTCCAAAACAGCCTTACAGAACTAAAGAAAAACACAACAGTACTTAGTTTATTCAATATAGACTGCCAATGGCAGCACAGTATCTCAATTTTCACATTAAAACCAATATTTAATCTACAATACCACAACATTTCAATATTCTAAAGAAGCCAGAACAAAAACAAAATTGTCAGTTAGAGAGACATTGTGCATAGACTAAAACATAGTGCCTGCCAGGTGCTGTATTATAACTGAACATGCCATGTAAGCTGCTGACAAAACAATCATCATTTATTTTTGTTTTATTTATTTCCCAGGACAGTCACACCCAGAGGCATTATGTAAACAAACATCTTTTCTGGGTTTGATTTGTAAAGTTGGCAGGAGCCCAGAGTCTGAAGTAGTCACTGTGAATGGGAACACGAGGGAACAACAACAACATGATGAATACATGTTGGCAGCGCTGGTGTGCACAGATAGAACGGGACAAAAACGAACTTTCCCTGTTGTCAGTCTGGATCCTGGGAATGTCAGAACCCCTTTTGCTATTCAATCAGTAAGCATAAACATAGTGGATGCAATAGGCCTAAAATCCCTCTTATGGTCCATGTGCTATATTTTACGGATTTGGTTTTATGAAATGGCAAAAAGACAATTGTTTTTATTAGCATTTTTCTTGCATTTTACAAGCAGTGAGACCAGTACCTGCACACAAAGTATTGTTTTGGGTTGAGAAATGTTTGTTGTTAACATTTGATCTGCCACAATGTAATATAAGTGTAGTATAAATTATGTGTATTTATTTTGGGATAAAACTTGCCTTTTACGTCAGTCACCCTTGAAATGCAATTACTTTGATTCGATTCAAGTCAAGCTATTTCCTACAGTCACTATAAATCAGAACAAGATTTTGAATATGTTCATCACTGCATTGTTAGATAAAGACTGCAAGATTGTACCAAGCTACTTACCCTCACATGCTCCTTTAATGGAAGTCGGAGTTTTAAATGGGCTCAATGGCGAGAGGCAGGGGACTGTGACGTGAGGTTACAGTAGTTAAGGCAGACTTTTATTCTTTTTCATTTCTTTTTGAGGCTCCACTGGAAAAAGAACGTGTCATTTTTCACCTTTAGAGCAACATTTGATAAAGAGGCAGGAACAAGAGACTGAGTCAGTGCTGTTAAGAGGATGCTTTTGTCGACCTTTTTTATAATGAATCTGGAGGGAAGGTTAGAAGTGACAGGATCTGCTCAAAACACCAGAACACTGTGACTCTCAAGTGGAATGAAGTGCAATGTATTATGTGGCCCTGGTCTGTTCATTAGAAAGACATATTGTTGTTGTTCGTGTAAATGGTACAACAATTCGATAATGTGGCATTTTGTTGTAAAATGTTGTTAATTAGCAAGACATTATTACACAATTGTTCAAAAGGCAGTGACAGGCCATAGATTTTGTTTTGTTTACAATGTGCTCTGTGCTCTTTTAACTGAAGTCAAGGGTTTGATAAAAAAAAAAAAAAACTGCTAAATCACAATTATTACTATAGCAATAACATCAACCTTGCACATCAGATATATAGTAGAATGCCAGATAGAAGGCCACAAAGTTGCACTGTCACACCTATAAAGCACAAATATCTCATGTACAATAGCCAGCGCACATTTACACCCGAGCCCAGTGTTTCAGATGGAATGACTTTGTCCCTCCCAGGTGTGACTGCAGCAACATCCTCACTTGTGCTTATTAAACCGTCGGCTCTTTTCTAACGTAGGCCTATATTTTACAAAACAGCAAAGAAAATGACAAAAATGACCAAACACCTTATTGTTTTAAATGCTTGTTGTTGTGTGGCCTATCACACTATAGTATTTAAACTGTGCCTATCTTTTTACATGTAGCAAAATTTATGTTGCCCTTACACAGATATATTGTAAAAGCTCTTGGAGTCAAAATAAGGCCACTGCGTGCTATCTGCATGTAAGTATAAAACTTTTTGTCCGAGAATCAGTAAATGTGCTGTTGGCATGATAGTTGTTTTTAGCTTTACCGTAACGGCAAAACTCCGCTCTGGTCTCTGTAAGTTTTGAAATGAGTCTTCGCAGTGGATGTTGAAAGTGTGGAATAACTTTGGGCAACTGCAAACAGACAGTTTAACACAGGAAAAATCAGGTACAGTGCCTTTAATCTTAGTTTTCTTCCTAAAACACAAGTTCTAATCGTGTTTGAATGTTGTTGCTAATGGCAAACACAGTCTCTGAAAGTGTGGATCTATTTGTCTATTATTTGTTTTTATGATTTGCATGTTTCCCTCCACTCTCCCCCAAGAGGATGATTTGGAGAGCTGCCTTCGGGCCAGAGCACAGAGACACAGAGACGAGAGGGGGGGTAGTCCTTGGGCGCAGATAAGAGCCCAACTGTCAGCAAGGCAAATTTCATTGTGGCTTCTTGTGTATCGGCATGCCCCACAGATTTGAGTGCTTGTGAAGGCAATGCTTTATCTGCTGCGAACAGTCAGAGGGAGGATCAGAAATGGCAGCAGTGGCACATCCATGCGGCACAAGGCACTAGGTTAGCCAGCAGACATTTGTAGTCAAAACATGGACTTATTGCCAGGCTACAGATTGTAATTTTTATGAGAAGCAATTGGAAAGCGTAAACAATCACCATATGACATGATCATTAGATGGGCTTGAGTTATGTATCAAGGTCAAACTTAAAACGATCTTATTTTACCTGCAATTTGTGGGTTAAGTAACTTTTTTTTTTTTTTTTTTTTACAATTCTATCCACTACTTTAAACTTATAGTAGATACATACATGTTATGGATTAACATTGTCTGTATCTGCTAGTGTTGTAGTTCTTTAGTTGTTTAGTCAATTAATCAGTCAATGGAGTCTTAGTCGACCAAAATGTGTATTATTTCATTTAGATTATAAGGATTTATAACAGCAGAAAGGAGAAGTTAGTGAGTGAGCGAGTGAGTGAGGAAGTGAGTAAGGGAGTGAGGGAGTTAGCTGAAGTTTTGTTATTTTTTGGTATTTATATGTAAAAATTCAACTCATGATTCACAAGTTTAATCTGTCTTTATATAAAAAGAATGTTTCTAGTACTTTTTTCTGCATAAAAAAAATTGCTTTAGCATGAACTCCCGTGCAGGTGTAGTGTTGTGAGTGCAGTTTGGGTCAGATACATAGAGATACGTAATGTTTGAAGAGCTTTTGCCACGCCCCCTTTTAAGTCAATCAATTGATCCACAGGACATGCACTAGGCAACGAAGAATTTCTTTACTCAACTATTCATCTTATTCCGGAAGTTGCTGTGGGCGCTGCCATCGTCATTTCGATTGTATTATTTTGCATGAGGCTGCCGATCTTGAAAGCAAATAAGTTCTATAGGGACTACAGAGCCGTTTTAAAGCCTCCAGAGAATCAATGCAGTGTTGACTTGTTGGTCTCATGAACGTTGAACATTTTACACAAATCACCCTACATTATATCAGATTTTAGCAGTAGAACTTCTCCAAATTCTCCATTGAAATGAGAGCCAGAGAGCCAATGGAGCCAGAAGGCCCTTTTCTGTCAGTCACACTGCAGTGTTTTAATTAAGAGTGAGGAGAAGCATGGAGTCTAACTATAGTAAAGTAAAGTCACAAATAAGGATTTACATGTGAGCCAGAGAATCAATCCTGTAAACCTGCTGGCATTCACGTTCCTCTGCTCCTGTCAAGATCGGCTGCAGGCTACCAGAAGAAATGCTACATAGGCAAAGGCAAGTGTTTACAGTGAGTTCGTCCAAGCAGATGAGTCATCAATTTCAGCTGAAGCACTAATTAAATGCTGTTTAACCACTAGCACTGTCCTAGCAGCTGAGTACAACTTTAATTAATTGTATTGAAAGAATGCAAAATGACAGAATACCACAGGGTAAACCCATTCAAATGTTAACACACAAAACTCCACAAACTATTAAAGGTAGAGAATAAACTAAATAAGTTAATATTGTAGGTTTACATGTTAGGCAAGTGGGAACATGTTATTAGCTAAGAGTTAATCTCCAAAAAACATTGTCATAAGATTTTTCAATATATCTCTCAGCTCTACTATATAATCTCTTCAGTAAACTTATGTATGTGTATTTGTGTATTGTATTGAACTTGAAAAGCACTAGACTGTGAGCTGAATGCAAACTGGCTCAATATGTGACTTTAAGTCCAAGATCCAATATAGCCTTCACTCATCCGTTATCACTGAACTCAACCAAAATAAGTTTGCCTCCAATCTCATGTTTTATAAAATGACCACCAATCTAACAATAAACCTGCAAGTAAAGTATAAACTCACAGATTTATGAAAAAGGGCCTACAATAACATAACATGAAATTGACACCTAGACTTGAAAGTTGGTTTTTTTGACTGATTTTAGTTGAATTCTACTAATGTACCAGACGATTATTGGATTCTTGTGTCTCTTTGTCTTCCCAGAGGTCCCAAAAGTTGTTCTGTAATCCTTCCATCATTTCAGTGTGTCACCATTGATCCAGTCTCTCTCAGGAACAAAATATCCTCCTGATTGCTATGCTTCCTTTCTGTTTTTATCTCCATTTTGATTTTGAATTCTGTTTTTACAGAAATAAATGACACAAAACAAAACTCTAACCTAAATGTTCACAAAATTTAAACAGACTGACAGTCTATTAGACGTACAGGCTGATCATTATCTGAGTACAATTTAATGGTATTTTGGCCTGGGGAGAAAGGACAGAGATGTGTGGAGATTTTGCAGTATGTTGATTTGACTGGACAATATAGCTACTGTCAAACCCATTGGGTTCAGAATTACTATCTTATTTGTACAGCACATAGTTGATCCTAAATCTACAGGCACAAAAAGTCTCTCAGAGACAGTAGCTGTCTACTGACCCGTACACAGACCTGTGGTCATTAATTAGTGTCCAGCCCCGTCTTCCTGTTGGCAAAGCGCTCTGTACACAGAGTCCAACTATCTTTATTGTCCAATCAGAGCTGGCCTTTATCCAGCCTTAGAGGACACTGAGAGAGCCTTATCTTATTCCTCTGCTCATAACTTTGCCTTGAAGTGCAGTTTAAAAGGAAACATCACGATTAACCTTTCTGATAATAGATGTTAAGTTTTATCAAAATCTTCAAAGATTTTTATAATGGAAAACTTAAAGCCCACTTTTGCTGAGGGAATGGTATGTTTTTATAATGTAGCTTGATCATTGTGCTATTGTTAGGGACAGGTACACTGTGTATGTTATGTAATATAATGGTTTGATGAAGTAAATGCAAATGAAGGTTCTGGATTAATTAAACAGTTAATTGGACAAACAAACTGTGGGAATGCAATTTCTATAAATACAAAATAAACAGTTTGCAAAGTGGACATATTTTAATGATCCAGGATTCATATGAAACTCTATAAATATGTTTGTCTATTTCAGCCAAATAAAAACTAAAATCAGAAAAATATAAATAAATGAGTACACTAAGGCAGATGCTGACATTTCACTGGGAGCTTTTCAGAGAACTCAATGTCCCCATGTTAACAAATGGCCCTTTCATTTTTGTAAATGATGCCGTTTATTCAGAGCATTAAACTGAACATCTTGTACATGCTTTAAACTGTGGCATTTGGTTGTTCATTAGCAACAAAAACTGTTTTTCTTTATTGAGCACTGCAGTCCTCTGTGTTTAGCAGGAGGCACAGTGTTTACAGTGGAGCATGGTGCTGCAGAGAACCCTGCATTACCATTGATTGGGAAGTTAATGAGTGTTCTCTGCTCACTGGAGGTTAAGTGGATCACTCCCAGTCTCCCACTACATCTTATTCAGACTTCTACATTACTCTGACACTGTCTCCTGAATGCACTCTTATGGCTTTCTAGGTCATCGTTTGCATGTTTTATTATCTTTCTCTACACATGTACAAACCAATTAGCCATCATGACCACGTTCTTTATGTGAGTTATTGTGTTTTATGAGTATGTCATCATGGTAACAGATGAAAAGTGGGAAGTGTGTTGGTTGAGACCACCTGGGCACCCTCATCCAACTACATCCATCACCTGTTGCCTGTTCTCCTCTGCTCCTTCCTTGGTTTGATACTGACTACTGCAGAACACCCCACTAAAGATGTATGGCCCACTCTTTGTGGAATCATTGCAATTTTGTCATCATTACATCAGTGTCAATTCTTAGTATAGCAAATTTGCCTGTTTTAATGAGTGAATGAGAATAATAATAATTTGCTATTCACCTCGCCAGTGAATATTATCATTTGGCTGACAATTAAACTACACCTTTACATCTCTGTATTACATACTGATATTGTCCTCAGATCACCCCTAGAGCCTCTCTACCTTGTTATTTTTCAGGCTGACATGTGCTCTGAACAAGGGCAGCTTTAAATTAACTGAACAAATTGCTTTAAGTTGCAGTTGACATGGCATTTTGCTATGCTTTAGAAATCTACTGTATGTACTATTGTTGGTGTGAAGTGTGCCACCATCACCGCCCACTCAGGCTTTCAGGTAAACAGCAGAAGTGACCCCCACATTTTCCCAGCCGATCCGTTTCTGTGATTGTACATAAATAAACCCTGACACTTTTACTGTATGTGTGTGACTCTCATTTTCACTCTGTCACTTGCTTTTTCCATCTTTATTCTGAAATAGTATCACGCTCTAAAGACCTCCATGTGAAGGCCAAAGTAGTGAAACCAGAAAAGGGTGCTCTTTCCTATTCGAGCAAAGAGTAAATAGACTAGGTGACTTCCATATTGACAAAAAGGCCATTACTTATTGGCCTTACACTTATTGTATTGTATAAAATATTGTAAATGTTTAAGGAAATTGGGTCAAATACATCACACATGCACAACCGTTGACTTGATCCTATTTCTGCCTTTTTTTCGATTATTGTCACAGATTGCTATAACTTGTGGTATTAGTGTATACTACGAAAGGCACGGGATCAATATCAAGTCTTGAACAGTTAACTGTGACAGGGCTGTCCAAACTTTTTCCCCAAGAAAGCCAAAGTGAAATGTAAAGCACTGTAAGTGTAAATTCATCTTAAACATAATTACTTTGACAGACTAATTTTTAGGAGGCGGCAGAATCACTCACCTCAAGAGTGTAACTTCAAATAACATATAGAAAAATGAAATTAATTCTGCTTTTTATGTGCAAACTCCAATGTGTGTCTCAGGGCAATGCATTT
>JACM01011220.1:0-11298 GCA_000787095.1 Periophthalmodon schlosseri
TGATTCTAAGGTGTATGGAGTTTAAAAGCACACAACATAAAGCACTTTCTGTATTACCACATGACATCACAAGGTGGAACAGAGTGTTTTATGTTTGAGAAAAGAACTCTGCCTAAATATGCAGGGTTTGTGTGAATGAAACAAAACAACTCCAGGTCTGTCTGTGACGAGGAAGCTAGGGTTGAAATCATCCAAATGATTCTAAGGTGTATGGAGTTTAAAAGCACACAACATAAAGCACTTTCTGTATTACCACATGACATCACAAGGTGGAACAGAGTGTTTTATGTTTGAGAAAAGAACTCTGCCTAAATATGCAGGGTTTGTGTGTTAAACATGTGTGAATAAATCAAAACACAACCCCAGGTATGTTTGTGATGAGGAAACAACATTATAACAACAGAAAATAGCCTAATATGGGCCATTTAAAGGTGCTCCGTGGAACTTTTCTGGGGGAGTTGTTTGCCACCTGCTTGTGGAGATGGAGATGTTATTGTTTTGCCTGGACTGTTCCCCACTTTGGCAATAATAGTCAAATGTTTATATAGAGTTTTTCCACTTTCAAGGCACTCAAAGTGCTTCACATCAAGGAACCACTCACCCATTCACACACACATTCATACACCAGTGTACACAGACACTGGGGGCGAGGAGGGTTAAGGGTCTTGCCCAAGGACACAACAACCTCATTCATTTGTGTGAGCTGGAATCACACCACCAACCTGTGGGTCAGTGGACAAACACTCTACCAACTGAGCTACTATCGCCCCTTAACTTATTTATCTCCAGGGAGACAAGAAGGTGATACCAAGTTACAGGTCAGATCTATTGAGAGGCAAGCCAACTCACAGTAAGAATGTATGAATATTTTTAATCTATACAAAACACCTGCAAGTCCCATCGGGGGGAGGCCCAGGGAAGACCCAAGACAGGCTGGAGGGTCTATGTCTTTCGGCTGGCCTGGGAACGCCTTGGGGTCCCACCGGAGGAGCTGGAGGAAGTGTCTGGGGTGAGGGCAGTTTGGGAGTCCCTGCTTAGACTGCTGCCCCTACGAGAACAATGAATGGATGGATGGAAAAAACCTATAACTGAATAAATGCAAGACAGAAAATGTAATGCCTTATGGTGGAGCATTCCAGACAAAGCAGAAACATGTACATGGTGAGACGCAGATGACCCAAACCTACCAGAAAAAATCCATCTTGCACCTTTAAGTTTAGCACCTTTATTGTTCCAGTAAATTTGTCCTCTGCATTTGACCCAGAGCAGACATGTTCCACAGTACGGCATTAAACTTATAGTATATATTCTGCATTTATTCAATTACATGTGTTTTTATTGCTAAAAAACAACCTTGATAAACACGCCCTAAAACTTTCCGCAAGGAAATAAATAAGTTTAAGCCCATATTATGTGATGTTTCAGGCAAAGCAAGAACTGCTTGTCTCTTTGGTGACGCTGTAGCTTTGTTTGGAATTTTCCATGGTATGGCATTATCAATTATTTTTTTATTTACAGGTGTATTATTGCTATAAGCGTGTCTTGAAAATAGGAAGTGTTTGGTAAGTTTGCATTGTCATGGAACCATAAACTGTATAAAGAAATGTGACGTCACCCATAGCTCCAGTCAATGAAGCTCATCGAGGCTAGAGCAGTTATAGGGGCCAATTTGGAGCAGAGTTCCATATTTGGAATTCTGACAGCGAGTATCATAGTAACCAAAGATCCAATCTAGAGCGAGGCTGTTAAAGTGAAATAAGAACACCAGAATCATGTAGAGCAGGTCAATACGAACATTTGACAGCAGTCTGACAGCAGCAGTTACAGAGAGAGAGGCCACAGTTTTCCAATGTAAAGTGAATTAGAACCAGAGTCGATGGAGCTGGAAGTGCGCCCATGATCACTTACTATTTGGAATGCGGCGGCTAGCAGGTTAGCTACATCCATTTATATATACAGTCTATGTGTGGAACCTACTTTTCATCAAAAAATGTTAAATGCAATACTGTGGAACATTCTGGGCTAAACAATAACATCTCCATGGGGACAAAGAAGTGGCAGACTCTCCATTAGAAAAGTTACACCGTACACTTTTAAAGACAATAAGGTAATAAAGTAAATACATTTGATGACAGCATGATTGTTCCAGATTAAATAAAGGTTAATTAAAGAAACATGGTATATCATCAAAAAGCAATACTGAACTCTGCCTTGTTAAGTCCTCACCTGGCTCCAAGTATCTGAGGGAGACGTTACCTAAAAAGTGGCCGTCAGGCCCTTGTGATTGATTCATATTTAATTATGCAGCTATTTAATCCTAATTCTATGTTTATTTTCAAGTGATTTCTTCTGTAAACAGCAGTAGTGCATTTGTCCAGCTCTGTACTGGGGTCTGAAACGTGAGCTCTGAGCAGAGACCAGGGGACACACTCGTAAATGGTCCATGCACTTTTCTGGAGCAGCCTTTTCAATCATTAACATTGTTCATACGACGCAGCAGCTGAAACCTAACCAAGAAAAATACGGAAAGTTTGTCGAATTTGCACGTCCGAGAGGTAGAAGTTTACCCCGGCGCTGAGGGGTCAAAGGTCACAGGAATGCGCTCCAGCTTTGAGGCCTCTGGGTTGGTTGTATTCACAAAGGGAAGCAGGGGGATTGTAGATTTGATTTTACGCTCGCTCCAAGCCAATTTTATAATCCACTTTGGGCTCGGCAGAAAACAAGCACAAATGCACAGCAGCCTTTAGTTTGAACAGTGCACAGAGGGACACGAAACAAACTTAAAGGCGCCGTACCTCATTTTTACCCTCTTAAAAACCTGAAAAACAGAACTAGTTCATTTTAAACAGTTTGCAGTGCTCCAAAGTTATTCCTCACTTACCGTATGCATTTTGAACACCATAATTATTCACCATGATGAGTTTATAAGTGCTTTTCACAACTTTCAGAGACCAGAGGGGAGTTTTGCTGTCAGTAACTAGCATGCTAACACATACTTTCTGATTATTGGACAATAACACGCTTTATAATTAGATGCAGACGGCACACAGTTGACTTATTTTGACCTCAAGAGCTGCTTATGCAATATTATATGTACTGGGGCACGACAAAAGGAGGTACAGGGCCTTTAATATACATCACAACCCGATTTCATGGACACACTCGCCAGAGTTTATAATTACAAACTGACCATTTGGATGGATTGAAATTCTTGCCGATAAGGCCAGGATAAGTCTACTATTGTTACATATAGCACAAACACTCTTTATGAACCATTGGTTGAGGTATTGGGTTGGTCAACCACAAAAGCTAACTGTATTTAACAGTACACCTACAGTACACATACAGTACACCTATAGTATACCTACAGTATACCTACAGTATACCTACAGTACACCTACAGTATACCTACAGTATACCTACAGTATACCTACAGTATACCTACAGTATACCTACAGTATACCTACAGTATACCTACAGTACACCTACAGTATACCTACAGTACAGCTACAGTATATCTACAGTACACATACAGTACACCTACAGTACACCTACAGTACACCTACAGTACACCTACAGTACACCTACAGTACACCTACAGTACACCTACAGTACACCTACAGTACACCTACAGTACACCTACAGTACACCTACAGTACACCTACAGTACACCTACAGTACACCTACAGTACACCTACAGTACACCTACAGTACACCTACAGTACACCTACAGTACACCTACAGTACACCTACAGTACACCTACAGTACACATACAGTACACCTACAGTACACCTACAGTACACATACAGTACACCTACAGTACACCTACAGTACACATACAGTACACCTACAGTACACCTACAGTACACATACAGTACACCTACAGTACACCTACAGTACACATACAGTACACCTACAGTACACACACACTACACCTACAGTACACCTACAGTACACCTACAGTACACCTACAGTACACATACAGTACACCTACAGTACACCGGCATGTTAAGAAATTGCAGTATAAAAAGGTATTGCACCTCCCGTTCATTTATATTGTAATAAATAAGTTTGCTAATGAGTATCTATAGGATTAAAGGTACACTATATAAGTTGTTAGATTGCCCACGGCCTGCTTGTCTCCATGGAGATACTATGGCTTTGCCCAGAATGTTCCACAATATGGCATTAAACTTAAATTTGACAAGTGAAGGTACAGGTCAGATCTGTGAAGTGAATCCGCTCACAGTAAGAATGCATGTTATAGATGTATTTTTTAGCTCTAAACACACATGGAATTTAGTAAAAATATAAGTTTAATGCTTTACTGTGGAACATTCCAGTCAGAGCAATAGCATTTATGGAGTCAAGCATGCAGCGGACCCCCTCAACCAGAAAAGTTACATATTGCACCTTTAAAGAGGAGGTATAATGCAAAATCCCTCATGCCTGAAACATGCCTGAAAACGTTGTACATGTCATCCATGCATGTTTGAGTAATCTAGTGATCTCTCCTGGGCCCTATTCAAACCCTCCTTACGGTTAGCTATAAGATTCTGTCTAATGCTCCGCCCACAAGCCTACGTCACCCATGCTCCCACACGACAATTCTCCATAAATATACAAAAACATGATACTGAGACTCACAACGCCAAAAACGGCGGTGAAATCTTGTTAATACAGTGTTTTGGGTGAATATAGCATTTTCAAAACAATAAAAGGTAACATGGTGATCTAAATATGTTATGTGTTAGCAGTTAATACCCCATAGAAATAAAACATCCCCTCTTTAATGTAACAGATATAAACTATTCCACTACATGACATGGGCTTGTTCTTATCGGGTGTTTTTGAGTAACATGAACAACAGCGGAAATCGCTTGTATATAAGGCCTTTCCAAATATATGACATCGATAATCAGTTTTGGTCATGGACACTAAACAACTTTGAACTTAAATGTGATCTGCTTTCTGGACAGTGTGTTGCGTGTGAGATAGCCTTGGCGTACACGGGGAGCGCTTGTCTTTTGGACCGGGTCGGCTGAGGAGGAGCAGGCAGCAGCGTAACTCAACGAGATGAGGGACCATAAATCGTATTGCGAGTTTTGGCCGAAGTTTTGAACATTTTAAACATGAGGCAGAAACTGGGCGAGGCGCAGAGGAGAGGAGACAGAGGAAGGAAGGAGGAAGGAAGGGATCAACTGTGAGAAAGTGGACACGGCTGAGGAAGAGGGGCTAGGAAACGAAAAGGCGCCAAGGAAGCATTTCACTGACTTGTATTCACTTCACACACTTGGATCAAACCATTGGATGTCACACATATCAGTCAGCGCTGTAGGTTATCTACCACAGTTTTGAACACACTGAGGCCAGGGATGGTTCAATAGACATTTTTTTCAGCCAATATCTTTATCTATATTTCTTTTGTTATTGTGTCCGATAAGCGATATTTGCCTTTAACAAGTTAAAGGCTTGGTACCTGGTTTTTCCCATGTATTTGAGCAAAATACATCTTAGCTCAGTGTTTGACCACTGATTCAAAGGTTGGCGGTTCGAGTCCTGCTCTTGACATAAAACATCACTCACAGAGAGGTCAGATCCACTGACCCACAGGTTGGTGGCGTGATTCCAGCTCCCACAGATAAATGCTGTTGTTGTGTCCTTGGGCAAGACACTTAACCCACCTCGCCCCCAGTGTCTGCGTACACCATAGACTGTATAAAGAAGTGGACTGAGTGAGTGTGACGTCACCCACAGTGTCCAGTCAAATGAAGCTCACGGAGGCTAGAGCAGTTATAGGGGCCAATTTGGAGCAAACAGCAACCAAAGAGCCAATCTGGAGCCAATCAAACCTGTTGCTAATGGTAGCAGGAGCGAAGGACAGGGAGGGAAAGAAGGCGCCTGATTTGTCTGTTAATAATGCTCGTATCTAAATTACCCAAATAGCAAAATAAAAATAACAGAATCATGTAGAGCAGATCAATACAAATATTTTTTACCAAACTGACGAGTCTGACAACAGCAATCACAGAGAGAGGGGCCACAGTTTTTCAATGTAAAGTGAATTGGAGCCAGAGTCAGTGGAGCCAGAAGCGCGCCTATTTGAAACGCGCTTTGAGCCTTGAAGGTGGAAAAGTGCTATATAAAAATGTGACCATTTACCATCTCCCCAGTGCAGATATATTGCATTAGCAGCTCTTGAGGTCAAAATATAATGTCTGTTGTGTACTGTCTGCATCTAATTATAAAGTGCATATCAGGAAGTGTGTGGTTAGCATGCAGGTTGTTGTTAACATTATTGTGATGGCAAAACTTCTCTCTGGCCTTATGAAAAGCGCTTATTAACTCATCACTGTGAATAATTAGGATGTTCTGAATGCATAAGGTAAGTGAAGAATAACTTTGGACCACTGCAAACAGTTTGAAATGAACTAGTTCTGCTTTTCACGTTTTTAAGACTGTAAAAATCAGGTACAGCTCCTTACAACCCACAACTTCATACAGACTTCAAATGAGAGAAATAGTGTCCTATGAAAAGTGTCCAGATGGCTTTGCACAGACTCGTGTTATTTACCTCGAGCTTCTGTTGGCCTTATTCCTGGTATCGCTCCAGTTTGATATAAACACAGATATTGGGTGTCGGCTCTTCATATAAAGCCTGGCCTCCTGCAGCACACTCAGTACAAATGTGATTAAAGTGGTCAGATTTCAGTCCTTCACACGGCTCTGACTTTCCTCTCTCCACAGGACACTTATTTAACACCAGGTACGGAAGCACGTGAGGGACAAAATTGTTCAGGAAGTAAAAGCTCCATTTGAACATGTTTACCTCTTAAATAGCTAATTAAAAAGTCAGATGGTAGAGTGTTTGTCCACTGATCAGAAGGTTGGTGGTTCGAATCCCGCTCTTGACATAAACATCATTGGTAGAGCGATCAGATCCACTGACCCACAGGTTGGCGGTGCGATTCCAACTCCCACAGATGAGTGCTGTTGTTGTGTCCTTGGGCAAGACACTTAACCCACCTTGCCCCCAGTGTCTGTGTACACTTGTGTATGAATGTGTGTGAATGGGTGAGTGGTTCCGTGATGTTAAGTGCTTTGAGTGCCTGGAAGGTGGAAAAGCGCTGTATAAAAATGCAACCATGTGACCATTTACCATTAACAACACACAGTAGCTATCTACCTAACTTATCACCAGACTGACTGGCCGACTGACAAACTACTAAGAATATCTAAGTATCTGACTCTTCATTCAAAGCAGTATCATAAGAAGCAGTAGGCCTATGGCGGATGTTACTATTCTTGTAATAACTGTCCTTGTGTGTCATGTTTAGCTGCAGAAAAACAGGGGGATGCAGAGGGATCGGCCTCATCCAAAGTAAAGAAACATAATCCAGTGTGTCTGCTCTGTTTCACTGGAGCAGAGGACTGTTTTACCACATGGGCAGGGCCGAGGAGCGCAGCTTCTATCTACACACTGTATCTGGCACCTTCAGAACCTTTTTATGTGTTGCATCACAGACTTATATTTGTAAGGGAAGATTATACTAAAAAAATATCCAAAATACAAATCTACAAACATTGAACCTCATCATTATTTATTTGGGATTGGCTCCACAGACCTGCAATATGAGTCCTTTCAGATGACGACAATCACGTCTTTGGGGTTGAAGAATGGTACCACTTTCTGAGGAGACTGTGAAAAATGTATTTGACTTTTGTTTATTTAAACTGACAGAAGAAGTTGAAATTTGTGCCAGTTTTTGTTTCATGTGGATAGGCCCAGTAATTACAGAGATATTAAGCCATAAACCAGGTCAATACATCTGCATCTGACAGTTACGCAGCAAACTCCACCTGAAAGCGCTAACCTGTCTCCAGCTCAGGTTAAATTAGAGGGATTGATAGAGGGATGCTGTAATGTCACGTGAACACAACTTATTCAGAGTCCTGAGTGGAGTTTTGCCATCATGGAAATGCCAGTAAAAACTAGCATGCTAATGATGTCCACATGTACTCTGGGAGATAAGGCTGGCGATTTGTGCAGTACTGTTATATATAAGATAGAATATTTTGTTTTGAATTGTGTATTGCTATGGCAATCATGATCATTTTTCATCCCTCTGAAACCCATGGATAAGAAACGTGTGCAGTGTAGTCTTGCCTGGCCAGACATTCTGATGTCTTCAATTTTCCATATAATTACTACTCATTTTTGGTTCCAGTCAGAAAATATCTATATTTTTTATTTTAACTACGATAAATTGCATTGCATTGTTCTGTAGGACAGGACGTGTTCCGTGGACATTAGGTTTGTTTATGGTCTGGTTTGGGACCAGGGGCAGCACCAGACATTTTTGGTTGGAGGAGCTATGGGGGGGCTAAGTTCTTCAAAGAGGGTGCTCACTTGATTTAGAGTCTTATATGGATGTAAGCGCCCCCCCTCCCTCTACCATGTTTTAGACACTGTTTTAAATCAGTTTAAATGTAGTTAGCCCCTGTATTGTGTTCTCATTTTGAACACTCTGTAGTTGCCATTTGAACATTTTAGTCGAGACTGAATGTGCTATGAAAATGGGACAAAAATCTTTGGTGGAGCTATGAGGGTGCATTGGACATTCTAGGGGAGGCTAGTGCCTCCTCAAGCCCCCCCGGCACAGCCTCTGTCTGGAACTTTGGGATTAAAAAGTGGAAGTTGGATCTAGTTTTTCAATTCAATCATTTTATTCATTTGTGTTTAGTTTTCATCATTCAACAAAAATATTCCCTTGTAGTCAGAGTTTTAGTTAAGCGCTCAGTTTATGACTTTTGATTTTGTTTTAATCAGCAAAAATACGACACTGACAAGCATGATGAAAATACATGAGTGGATGAAACACTGTTTGCGTGTCTTGAAAATCACTATATAAATAAATTGTATTATTATTATTAGCCCAACGAAACCCAGATGAGCGCTGCCAGTTCAAGGCCACCCAGTGAATCAGTGGAAACGTGGATTTGACCAACCATCACCAAACACATGTCGACCTCCAGCCATGATAATTAGTCCATCACTCAATACCTCTGACCCCATGGTACAGTTATATTGTCAACACTTGGACACGCACTGACCGATGAAATCACCAAACGCCCAAACTGTTCTGCAGAAGTCCAGTCAAAGAGGAGATTGTTTCAAATATAAGTATTGGTATTTCACTTTTATAACATGTACATTTGCATTTCAACAATAATCTCAATTTCAATCTGGTTTCTGTCCTCTACACCGCATAGAAATGACCCTAATAAAACTTGTCAATGACCTCCTCTTAGCTGCAGACTCTGTATATATAAATGGGCATAGCTAACCTGCTAGCCGCCATGTTCCAAATATGAAATGAGCATGGGTGCGCTTCTGGCTCCATCAACTCTAGCTCCAATTCACTTTCTATTGAAAACCTGTGGCCCCTCTCTCTGTAACTGCTGCTGTCAGGCTCATCATTTTGGCCTTAATCAGGCACCTTCTTTCCCCGAGGTCGCTCCCACTAACAATAGCAACAGGTTTGATTAACAGTGTTGCTAAGTGCCCACTCCCTGTTAAACCAGCGGTGCAGGCGTTAACTTCAACAGCCTTGCTCCAGATTGGCTCTTTGGCTCTTTGGTTGCTATGACACTCGCAAATTGGTCTCTGTAACTGCTCTAGCCTTGATGAGCTTCATTTGAAGCCGAACGCTGTGGGTGACGTGACGTCACACTCCCTTAGTCCACTTCTTTAGACAGTCTATGGTCTGGAGTCACGACTGACCTCTTTATCTGCTGGTAGCCATGGAGATACCTTTTAAAATGACCCATTAGCAGCTATTAGCTATTGTGAACATGATGCGAACAGATCGACATTGTTGTCGAGATCTGAAGTTTCAATATAAACTTAAGATATAATGTAAAACATTTTGTGATTATTGTGAGAAGAAACATCATGATTTAAAGGAACTGTATGTAAGATTTTGATTTGAAATTTAAACCTGTCTGTCTCCCCAGGTTAGATATGACATGTTTAAATCCACTGGTGGAAGAAGTACTGAGTTTTGTTTACTTAAGTAAAAGTACAGATAACAGAAAAAAAGTTTAAAAAAAAGTAAAAATAAAAGTATCACATGAAGAAAGAAATAACCCATTTAAAATCTACTTAAAGTGTGAAAAGTAAAAGTATTTCTTGCAGATTTTGAGGTCTTATAAAGCTTCAAATATAGTGATTTAATAAAGATTTGTGCTGAATTTTGTTCAACAGAAACAACTATATTGGTAGTTTTTTCTATCTGTTTTTATTTGTACATTTTTGTTTGCTCAGATTATGAACGTGTTAAAAATAAACCCTCAGCCTTTTCAGCAGGTCTCAGACAATAATAAAAAATACTTTTACTGTTCAGTCCTGTTCAAAAATGTAGTGGAGTAGAAATCAGCAGGTCCAGACAATAATAAAAAATACTTTTACTGTTCAGTCCTGTTCAAAAATGTAGTGGAGTAGAAAGTACAGATACTGCTCTCAAATGTAGTGAAGTAAAAGTAAAAAGTATCAACTTTAAAATATACTTAACTAAAGTACAGATACGTAAAAATTATACATTAGTACAGTACCTTAGTACTTTTACTTTGTTATGTTCCACCACTGTTTAAATCAAATATAGCTTTTATTGACAACAGATCTGATGCTGATTCATTCTTCATTACAAAAACATTGGTAAAATTTGGTGTTTTGGTTCAAGACGATTATCCAAGTGGAGAAGCACACACACAAGTCTCTCATTTGGATTGCCAGTTTCAATGCTGAAATCCAATTGGTTTAAACCTAAAATGACTCTTTGATCTGAATACTCACTACTAAATCCCCAACACAGGGAAAACTAATACATACAGTTTAAATGGATGTTAAGTGAATTGTTTACATGGAATCAGACTCACCAAACCCAGAGTCACATGATTTCAAACACATAAATGTGTGAGAGTGCTGTTTCATTATGAACTGGGACAGAGCGAGGATGAGGTCAGTTTCACTTTGGGACCGCTCTGTGCCAACACTAATGGCCCGCGTCTGTCTCTCTCTCTCTCTCTCTCTCTCTCTTTCTTCCCCTCCTCCTCCCTCTCTTGCCCCCTCTCTCATTCACTTTCTTTCAGTTTTCCCTTTTCTATGTGTCAAATTAACTCACTCTGTATTTTTTTCTCTATCTTTCCGGTTTTCTCCCCTTCTCTCTCTTCCCCCTCACTCTCTATTATATATATATAAAAAAAATATTAAAATAAAATGTCATCCTCACCCTCCG